>APFE031390275.1:555-35575 GCA_000404065.3 Pinus taeda | reverse complement strand
CTCCCTGTCCAGTCTAGTCAACTGATCATGTATTTTGATGGCAATGTACTTGGCATAGTTGTATTTGATAGCAGGGGGTTTCATAGGGCTGTATGCAGACAGCATGACTAGCACAGTTATGTCAACATGTTCATTGGTGGTGAACCCCAGCACAGAGGTCACCATATCTATCAGCAGCTTGCCTACTTCATTGAAATCCTTATATGCGAAAGGGGGTGGCCCAGAGGGCTGGCAGTCTACCATCATGAACTTTCTGGCTATGGCTTCAATGTCTGGATCAGAATGTCTGGAGCCCACATCTAGCAAATAATCCATGGAGAAAGGGTACAGTAACTGGGTCTGTTTGTAATTAAGCATCTGGTTAATGGAGTCTGGAGTTATGTGGAAGAGGATGCTCCCAGATGGAGACCTCACAGCCCTTAGCTTCTGGTCATAGTTTTCTGCACACAGATGGATAATTTCCGGGAATATATTGACAGAAGGCAGAAAGTAAGTGGGCAGATTGGACTGCCATACCCCATATAGGTCACTGCCGTCTAGATGAGTGTTCCTTAATTGACAGTAGGTCTGCAGATGGCTTCTTTGTGCCACAAAATCTGTGATGAGAGCATCATCATCCACCAAAGGGATAGCTTCTAGCTCTCTGTTGGGTGGGTTAATGGGCAAAGCATCCAGAGCAGCTGAAGCTTCCATTGTTTTGGTCTTTGCTGGTAGTTTTCACTGTGCTTCAAACTTGGTTTTAAGAGGAATACTGCTCTCTGTCTGCAGTGAGCAGTCTTGGAAGTTTCTTTTTAAAAGGCTGTCACAGGTTTGACTGCTCTGGGGGGCACTCTGTTTCAGTATGGCAGAGTGTTTTTTAGCTGGATAGCTGGTCAATTGCAGAGGTTCGCTTATCAGAGGTGAAGGAGGATGCAATGCAGTGTTTTTAAGCTTGTGGCTGGGCCTTGTCACTGCCCTTTTGTGGGAAAATTGGGCAGAGTTTCGGCTTGTCGCGGGTTTCCCTGGGAGTTTTTCTATGCAGGGGTTTACAGAGCTCTGACTGGCAGCTTCACGAGTGGATTTCAAGCATATGGTTTTTGAATTACAGTAGTTTTTAGCAGGAAACAGGATTTATATGGATAATGAGAGGGCAAGAGGGTGCCTGCGGCGAAATACCTATTTTTTAATGGCGTGTGGGCAGTTGCAGCGGTCGAATTGGTTGGATTAAGTATGGTTGCATCGGCAATGGAGGCAGCAATAGTTGTGGCGGATGACTTTTGCTTTTTGACCGTTGGAAATCAAATTCGCCTTTAGTTGAGCTCCAGGTTGTTTCGGCAGAAAGTGTTAAAAAACAACGGTTTTTTGCCCTTTTTATGCATTTCGGGCGAATTGGCGCTTTTTATGAACGTCATCGAACGTCAATGAGTGGGCCCCAGACGGAGAGATGATGTGCGGTAACGTGGACGCCCAGGGTGCATGGCCATGCTGCGGGGCAGTCAAGCAAATGTGTGGGCCGGTGAAAGGTGGAAGCAACGGCAAGTGTCAAAAAGTGTGGGTGAACGTCACGCTGAACGGAGGAATACGTCAGCGTGATGGGAGGTGAAGCGCGTTTCTCCGGCGAAGCCTCCGGCGGTAAGTGGTTTGGAGGGGGCAACGCGATACACATTCGCCTGATCCGTGCAGGTAGGTAGGCGGTAATTTCCGACCCCCCTCGGACGCAAAAGTCGGTGCCATGTTCACACAGGCGATCCACCGCCCACCGTGATGGCGGGGCGGGAGATCACGCTGGCGAAAGATCGGGAGGTGCTGGGGGTATGCAGTGGACCTCGCCCTTTGATTTGACTTTTTAATTTAATAAAAGGCGCGCGGGGGGGGGGGTAAACTATAGTCTTTTGGGTTTTTTTGTGGGTTTATTTGCCCGTGCGCTTTTTAATTAAATTAATTTTTTCGACTTAGGACAATGGGTTTTTGGGCGGAGAAGGGGAAAAAGGCTTTTTTAGGGCGGGGAACTTTTGGGTGTTGTCTTTTACAAAAGGGTCATGGGTAGGAGGGGTTTTTAATAGGATTTTTTCTTTGCAAATGAGGGTTAAATGGTCAAAATGATATGGAATGAGAGGAGGTGACCTGGAGGGTTCATCAAAGTGACCAGGTGTCATTTTGATTCCCTTTCAAACAGACCATATGGCTATAGTACCAAGGGATGGATATTTATAGACATTTTGGGGTTTATACACCATGGTGTTTATAATAATAGGGATAATGGGGCATAGGGAGCTAAGTAGTAGGGTTAGTTGTTAACATGGAGGGAACATATGAGTGAAGGCTAATTCAACCAAGTTTTCTTTGAAAATAACTTGTAATCAAGAGTTGATGAAAATGAAAAGATTTTTACACAAAAAATGTGGCTTTTGAAGGCCATTGGTATGATGAAAAAACTTTTGAGTTTGCTGCATAAACCAGTAGATGAGGGTTGTTAGTAAGGAGTGATATACAAATGAGAACAAGGGAGTTAGTCATGCTCCAATATGCTGCTTTTCCTGTAGATGTTTCAGCAACTCTGGTCTTGAAAGAGACAACCTTTCTGCAACCCCATCTACCTACCCAACTAGTTCACCTAACATTTTTTATTCCTTCTTGGAGGGTGCACTTGGACTTCAAAACCCTTTGAAGCTTTCTTTTTCATTGGCTTTTTTTGCTTTCATCTCCCTAATAAATGCAAACCCTTATCTTCCACAGGCCCAGATTAAGCATGTGGGGCGAACCTTAGCTCCTCTACTATTACTGATCTCCCAAGTTTATACAGTTTGGTACAGATTTCATTCTCTATTCTACAAATGGATAATTGAAAACATTGGCATGACCCATATAGGGCTATTGGAACCACCCATCAAAATGATTCTCATGAAAAACTGAGACATGACATTGTCTTCTAGAAATACTGGGAACTTTGCATGATCAAAGCAGAGCATATTTGGACCCTTTTGAATCAACACATCATTAAAATTAACCTATTGGTATAGGTATCCAACAGTGGCTCCACATGGGGATGGTTTTTCTTTTGAAAGACCAAGAACAGCAGGTCAGATTGCCTTGGGTCTTGACTGTTTGTGCCAGCTTTCTCAGATTTGCTGCTTTGACATGCCTTTTGTGCTTCTCTTCTTGGTGGACCCCTGATCTCTTTTACCTACTGCTACCAGCTATCTGAAAAACTGTAAGACATTTGTTTTTACATACATGAAAAAATATATACAACAACATTTGTACAAAGGGAAACTCAGACTGCAATTATGGGTGATATTCAAAGTAGTGTTTGAGCATCCTGCCATTGACAGGACCTTCATCTAGATTAGTTTCATCAAGGTTCTGGAGAAAGTAGGTGTTGTTTCCTTGTACAGCTTGAATGACAAATGGCCCTCTCCAAAGGGAATCAAACTTTCCATGCTTTCCTTTGTTTTCTCTTCTTGAATCCCACTTGAGAACTTTGTCACCTATGGTGAAGTCCTCAGCTTTGGTTCTCCTGTCAAAAGCTTTCTTGAGTTTTTCTTGTAGGATCTGAACTCTGTTGTAAACTTGGTCCCTGGTTTGCTGTAGGCATATAATTTGGTTCACTCTTCTCTGTATATCATTAGGCTCAGCTTGACTTTCCTGTAGTAGTTTCATGACAGGGATCCCTAGTGATGAAGGAAACTTGGCTTCTAGTCCATAGACTAACTCATATGGGCTAACCCCAATTGATCTTTTGGTTGTTAATCTATCTGCCCACAAGGCATTGATAAGTTTTTTGTGCCAATTCTTTTTGCTTTCTTCTAACACTTTCTTTATCATACTGACCAGGCTTTTGTTTGAGGATTCTGCCAAGCCATTTCCTTGGGGATAATATGCAGTAGAATGGCCCAAGGTTATGTGAAATTTATGACAGAAACTGACCATCTTCTTGGATCTGAAAGCAGCAGCATTGTCAGTTATAATTTTATCAGGGCATCCAAATCTGGCCAGGATATTGGTCTCAAGAAACTGAATGATGGTGGAGTCATTGGATTGTCTGCATGGGGTTGCCTCAATCCATTTTGTGAAGTAGTCTGTTGCTGTCAGGATCCATTTATGTTGGCCTGAAGACAAGGGATTGATTTCTCCAATGAAATCCAAGCCCCACTGCTGAAATGGTCTTTCTGTTGCAATAGGCTTTAGAGGTAATGACAGTAATTTTCTTTTCCCTTCAAACACTTGACACTTATGACATGCAATAGTGAATTTCTTGACATCAGAGAACATAGTAGGCCAATAGTATCCAGCTCTCAGTATTTTATCTACAGTGGACTTCCAATACAAATGTCCACCACAATCTCCTGCATGGAATTCTCTCATGATCTGATTTGCTTCATTTTCCACCAAACAATTTAATAAGATTCCCTCATGGTTTTTCCAAAACAGGTTTCCTTCCATGACACAAAATTTTAAGGCTTTCATTTTTACAAACCTACTCTTAGTTCTAGACAGTCCTGGGGGAGCATACAGGTTTTGCAATACATAGCAGATATCAGAGTACCAGGGGGATTGCTCAAAGGCTACATTGATCTTTGGAGTCGCCAGCTCCGGTTCACTGTCTAATTGGTTAATGTCTAGGGCCTGGAAATTCGTTTCAGACATCATCTTGGCCAAGCCCTGCCCTTTTATGAGTTTAGTAGGTTTTATTTCTATGTCAAACTCCAAAATACTTGCTATCCACTTGCCTCTTCTGCCCTCCAAGTTCTCTTGTGTAAGTATATCTTTGACAATTGGGCTTGGCACATAGGCTATTATGTGGGAATAGAGGATGTAAATCCTGAAGTCCTTAATGGCTTTGACCAAGGCATAGGCCTGCTTTTCCATGATCTGATAGTTAAGGGGTGCATCTCTTAGAGCTTTGCTAAAGAAAGCAATAGGTTTTTCATTTCCTTGGTCATCTTTCTGTAGTAAGACTGCAGCAATTGTGTGTTGGGAAGCAAAGGAGAATATGATGAACTCTCTATCAAATTGGGGGTTGGTGAGGACAGGAGTCTGGGTGAGGGCAAGCTTGATGCCTTCAAAGGCTTGGTTGGTTTCTGCTGTCCACTTTACTTTTGAATCCTTTTTGAGCATGTTATTGAGCAATCTGCTTAGCTCAGCCAAATTAGGGATAAATCTCCTCAGGAAATTGATTTTTCCCAAAAAGGCTTGTAATTCCTTTATATTTCTTGGATGATGCATTTGCAGGATGGCTTGGATTCTGTCTGGATCAATTCTGATGCCATCTTTGGAGATAATATGACCTAGTAAATTTCCTTCTTCTAGACCAAAAATAGATTTTTTTGGATTCAAAGATATTCCATATTTTCTGCATTTTAGGAAGATTTGTCCGAGATGATTTATATGTTCTTGATCTAATTTGGAGAATGGTGTAAGGTCATCCAAATAGATGACTAGGAAGTCATGAATTTCTTTGGCAAAAGCAATATCTATTGCTCTTTGGAATGTGGCCCCTGCATTCTTCAAACCAAAAGGCATTTTGACATACTTAAAGGTTCCCCATGGGGTTGTGAACGCGGTTTTGTCCTGATCATCAGGATGGACCAAAATCTGGTTGAAGCCTGAAAAGCCATCCAATAAGGAAATCCTTGAAGACCCTACTACTCTCTGCAAAATGTGGTCCATTTTAGGTAGGGGGTAGTTGTCTTTCAATGATACTTGATTGAGGTTTCTTAGATCTACACAGAGCCTGATTTCACCTGTTTTCTTCCTTGTGGGAACTAGGTTTGAGATCCAATCAAAAAATCTGATTGGTGCTATTATGCCTGCTTTAAACATCTTTTGGACTTCTTGCTCCATTGCTGAGAGGAGCATGGGATTTATTCTCCTCAGTTTTTGTTTGAAGGGCTTCTGATTTGGCTTGAGTGGGATTGTGTGTTGTATTACAGAGGTGTCATAGGACTTGAGGTCCTCATAACTCCATGAAAACACATTCTGAAATTCTTTAAACAGGTCAACGTATTTGGGTTTTTGGTCAGGAGGTAGTGCAGCAGATAATTTTATGATTTTGGGTTGTTGGACTGTCCCTATATTATGTTCTTCGATGGCAATATTTAGGGGTTCAATTTTTGGTTTATTGGGGACATCATTAGAATCAAACAGGTCTTCCAAAGGAGCTAAGCCTATGGGCAGAAGTTTGTTCTTTAGCTGTATCATTTCAATTTCATCCTCAGGTATCTGCTCATATTCCATCTGTTGGATTTCTTGAATGTTATCCTGGTTGAAAATTGTAGGATTTAGCAATTGATAGACTGTTTTGGGTGAGAGTACTTGGCTGTTATTTAAACTATGTATTTGTGATTGACTTGCTGACTGAGGTATTTGTGATTGACTTGCTGGCTCAGTATCTATATTGAGACCTGAAAATTCTTCCTGTAGATTCAGAAAGTTTTTTATTTGTGTATCATTGTCAAATACTTGCCAGTCTTTTATGTTATTTGGAACTGATGGTCTGTGTTTTACCTCAGCTGTGAAACGGTGATAGGGGTCAAAAGGTAGCTTACAGGTACTTGCAAACATGGCTAGACTATGAGCATGCAGGTTCTGTGATCTAGGAACTTTAGTGACTTGGAAATCCACAAAAGATTTAACTAGCTCAGTGGCCACAGCTCTATATGATCTGAGTCTATTATCTTTGGTAACAAAATTGCCCTTAACTTGTTGGATGACCAAGTCAGAATCCCCCAGGATTGATATTCTAGTGATTTGCAGGGACTGTACCAATTTGAGGCCTAGTAACAGGGCCTCATATTCAGCCATATTGTTGGTACATCTAAAGTTCAGTCTGTAGGCTCTGCCTTCTGCATAGCTGCTCTGTTTATTGTGCACCCACACTCCTGCTCCTGCCCCTAGCTTGTTAATTGATCCATCAAATTCTAGGAACCATAGAGTTTCCTTTTCTAGGGGGTTTTGAATGGGGTCTGTGTAGGATGAATTGGTGAGTTGGAGTATAGGCTGATTATTTGGCTTGTTGCGCTTGACATCCTTCTCACTTGGTGGGACTGTTTTAGCTTGTAGAGAGGCCCCCTTTTTACTATGTTGTTCCAATGTAGTGGTTTCACAGTTGTTTGCTTTGTTTTCTTGAATATTACCTTTGTTTGATTCAGTCTGTGCTTGGATATCAGGATTTTCTTGTTCAGCAGTTTGATTTGTTTCAATTTTATGAGCCTTTTCATTAGTGTAGCTGTTTTTACTGTCATTGTAGAGAATGTAGGAGTCTATGCCAGAGTGGACAGCATAAATGGGAAAGTTTTGAGGCTTCTCTGTACTACTGACCATGTATTTCATTAGTGACTCTCTGTACAATCTCTTGGGTTGACCAAAGACTATAATAGTAGCATAAGACATGTCTAGTCGGAGAGACCCTTGAAGCTTAGCTCCCCATGATCTTGACAGTAACATTCCATATTTAGGTGGAATGTCAGCAACAACTACATCCATCATAATGGTTTTGTTTGGATATTGAACTAAAGATACACATAAGTCTTTTATTAGACCTAGACACTTGACTTGAGTGGAATCAAATGAAAAGAGGTCCTTGTATGGTCTAGTGATATCCAAATTCAACCTTTCCATTACAGATTTGGGCATTAGGTTATGAGATGCACCTGAGTCAAACATTGCATTGTGTAGTATTTTGTCATGTACATGCAGGCTGACATAGAATGGCAGGACTCCTGAATCTGCTAATTTTCCATCAACTTCAGGGCCAAAAAGCAATTTAGGGGTGTCATCCAACACATTGACATTGTCCACATTATCTTTGCTTTTGCTATGGGTGAGTTGCAGAGATCTTTGAATCTGTTGTTTATAGATCTCATTTTTGGCTAGCTCTGCCAGAGGTATGGTTATTTTCAATTTTCCAATTTCGGTTTCCAAATCAAAGGGTTTTTCTGCTTGTGTTTTAGTAGTATGGGTGATCCTGCTTTCTTTATCTGCTGAGGTTTGTTCCTGATTTTGGGGTTTATGATTGTTGATCACCTCTTGGGGCCCCTTGCTTGGTTCAGACTGTTCAAATGGTGAAGGTGGTGAATTTGGTGTTTTTTCAGTAACATCTTCAATAGTTATTTCTGCTGTAGGTGAATCAGTTGAGCTCTTTGGTTCCACAACTATGGCACATTTGGGTTGTAGTTTATCTTTTGTTTTATCAGGTTGTGTTACATTTACAGTCCTACTTCTTAACTTGTACTGTTTATGCACCTCATAAACAGCAGTGTCATAGCCTTGTTTGAAATCAAATGATTCGCCTGAACTAGTCTGAAACTGTTTACTATCCTCCTCATCCTGATCCTCTTGACTCAAAAAAACTTGATGCTTATTGTCAAGCCCCATTAGGTGGATATGAGTGTCTTCTGTTTGTTCTTCAGATGTGGAGGTCTCGGCATAGTTTTCCTGAAATGGTGGTCTTATTTCAGGATCATTATTGGCTTTGCTGCCTCCAGGATTTAGGTTCCTCCTAAAGTTTGGATTCCTATTGGAATTGTTTGATGGTGCTTCCCATGAAGATTTTCTTTCCACAGATTCTACCCTGTCACCTAACCTCTTCATACCAGAGATTATTGCATCCAATTTTTGGTCTAAGGCAGAAGGCTCTTCTTTGAAAACAACTCTTTTCTCTACTTTAGCCCTATTCCTCTTAGAAATCAGGTTTGCTTCAACTGTTACAGCAACTCTCTGAGCTTCTTCGAGGGTTTGAGGGGCTCTTTCTTTCAATTGATAAGCCATATCTGGGTCAAATCCATCTGGGAATTTATATAAAGCTAGATCTGGGGGAGGTATCAGATTTTGAGGTATAGCATTATAAACATTGTTGAACCTAGCACAATATTCCAATACTGTTTCTTGAGGACCTCTTCTAATCATATCATACTCACCAAGTATATGTAAAGGATCCTTCTTTTTCTCCCATCTATTTGTGAATGATTGGTAGAGTTCATCAGGGGTAGTGATGCTGTTTGCAAGTAGAGATCGGAACCATGTTCTCACATCCCCTGTCAAGCTTTGGACAAATATTCTCATCCTTACAGTTTCATCATCTATTTCATAATTTTCAAAGTGATCTTGCATTCTCTTAGCATGCTGGATGGCAGAATAAGGACCAGTGGAATCAAAATATGCTATTTTGGCTTGATAGTCTTGAGGTAAAGCCACTGGATTGGCAGGTAATTGCAGAGGTGCATACCTGGCCATATTCGCTGGATTCTGGGGGTTGACTAGGATAACTGGGATAAGAGGAATAGCAGGTACCACAGGGGTAACAGGTATAGAGGGTATAACAGTGCGGGAGAAGAGAATTTGTGTGGGAGAAGAAGGGATTGGTGGAGAACTTTGGGATGTTGATGGAAAACTAGGGGAATTAGGGGTAGAACAGAATAGGATCTTGACTGGAGTGGGGATTGAGTTAGGAAGCTCTAGCTATGGACTGATGTCAGCAAGATGCTCTTGTGTCTGCTGGTTCCTAACAAATCTGGGGATGGTATTGGGATTTTCGAAGATAGGGGGAGGATTAGGGTCAGGATGTGCCCTTGTGTGCCTGAAATTCTTCTTGGGAGCCAGCTTCTGAGCTGGTCCTATAAGGTTTTACGAAGGTTTTGTGTAGCAAGGACTGGACAGGAGCTCTAAAAAATCTGTGTATCTGTATGGGGTGAAAAAGGCAATCTGAGTCAGCTCTACCTTAAGGCTGCAAATCTTCTATGGGAGCAGTTTGAAGGTTTCTTAACTGATATTCAGACTGTGAGTGTAATTTCTTGATAGATTTTCAGACCTTTAGATCCTGAGTTCCCCAGTGGAGTCGCCATTATGTTATCACTCAGGTTGTTCCCTTTGACTCCCAAGGGAATAGCAGCCGAGGTAACCACTGACCAATCTTTTAGCTGCAGGTCCTAGTCTACCTGCAACCAGAGAGGGCTCTCTCTGTATAGCTTTAGCTTTCTTTGATGACTGTTTTAGACTAGTTATGATGCACTGTTTGTTTTGATTTTGGTGGGTTGATGATTTCTCTTTATAACTGAAGTTCGGAAATTACTGGACAGTTTGTTCCATTGGGCAATGGAGTTGAGATGTTTAAGTTTTTTAGGAAATAGATATGTGAAGACTAAATGTTGCTGCAGAGCAAGTTAGGCATATGTGAAAACAATATATCAGATATGTTGATGGGTGGTGGAACATTAGTAAGTGATAGGCAATTAAGAATCTTTCACTGTGCTAATGAAGAAAACATGGAAATAATGCTTTGAGAGCAGTTAAGAATTCTTTAAACAGTATTCACCATGTTAGGATAAGCTGAAATATGAGCAGTTAAGAATTCATATCTATGGCTAATCCAGCAGAAAACATATTTAGTAAATAAAGATTGAGCATAGGGTGTTCAGACCAAATCCTAGGCTATTCTTTTTCTCTATTTACCGAGATTATGGAAGCACGGAATTATGGAGATAACAAGAAACACATACACAGTTAGAAGAAACTTATTGGTTCAGCAAATGACACAGGAATTATGCAACAAACACAGAGCTTCAACATATCCATCCTAGACAGTATTGACACCAGCAATCTCCATCAGCTATTTTATTAACAAAAGTCTTCAGTTTACAACAGTGTTCTTCAGAAAGAAATTACTCTTACAACCGACCCTCAGTGCGTTATCTGAGGGGATATTTATACAAAAATAGGGTGCGAAAATATCTTAGTGAAGAGTTATGGTGCAATAAATTACACCACCAACTCTCTTACAAAAGTAAATGATACATAAATGTAACCCTAAACAGGCTGAGATAGCCGACATTCCTTTGTCAGGTAGATTTGACTTTTGGCTGCTTTAAGTAGGTGGTAGCAGTGCTTTAAATGCTGCGTTCTTTGGCTTGATATTCTGAGTGGATTGCTGAGTCACCTGTAGGCAGCTTGCTGTACCTGCTTTGCTGACCTGTTGCTGACCTGTTGCTTACCTGCTCTGCTGACCTGCTCTGCAAAAATGGTAAACAAACAATGTGGATTTATCTGGGCAAATTGTCCAACATTGCTTGCCACCAATCAGCCGGGGGCAACTGATGTCTCCTCATTTTCACTACTACCTCATCTGCCTCTGTGAGTCTATAAAAATTGGGAGGCTCCTCAAACAGATGATTAATCTCATGTTCTATAAAAAATAAGTTCTCCAGTTTGTCATAAAGGGCTTGCCCAGATGGGGGCCCTGTTTCTTCTGTGGAGCTGCTGGAGGCTGTGATCTGGTTTTCTACATAATTATCTACCCTTGTCATATAATGCTTATAGGACAACAGCTGTCCTGTACCAGATACCAGACTTGGGAGACCTTTGTCTTGCAAAATAGCCATTTTGGTTCTGAACTCATCTATTTCTTCTTTCATCTCCTGGCACTTCCTTTCTAGTGTTTGGCTGAAATTCCTTAGTGTTAGCACCTTTTTGGCAGTGAGGATTGCCTCCGTCCTGCTGGATATGTGTAAGTCAGCCAGCTCCTCCCTAGTGCGGTTATTAAGGAAGTGGATCATCTTAGTTGCCTGTTCAGGCATTACCCCCAGGACTGTCCTGGCTCTCTGAATTTCTGTGTGAGCTATTTCTGTTAGCTCTACCTGCTCAAAAATGGATTGGATGGACCTCCATTGATCTTCCATGGATTTGCAAATTTTAGTCCAAACAATCCTTTTTATTTCAGCTAGGGTGTTTCCCAGCATCAACTCTTTCTGTAGAGTTTTTATTTTGGCCTCCAAGGCCTTCACTTCTCTCTGGTTTTCTGCCACAGTCATTTTGGATTTGTCATAACTGGCTTCCAGCTTGGCCAGTTTCTCCTTGGCAGCATTTATTTCTATGACTTGGCCCTCCAGCTCTTTGACAGCCTTCATCATTTTTTCCATGCTTAGGCTGGATTCTGCTGCTGCTGTGGCTTCCACAGTTGCTCCAGTTGCTGATGTAGCAGTGGTGGGTGCTGGAGCAGTGGTAGGTGTTGTTGTTAATTGAGCTGGAGGGGCAGATTGGAGGTTTGTGGAGGTCTGTGGTGGCTGGGAGGCAGTTTCCCCTTGTTTCTCCTGCATGGCTTTCTCCAATTCTGCCTCCATCTCTACTATCCTCTGGTTCATTAGCAGGAGTAATTCCATAGCTCTGTCCACCTACTTTTCTTGGGCAAGCTCTGCTATGTCAGGATGGATAGTAGGAGGCAATTTTTCCTGCTTCCTCAATGCAGCTATGTCATCCTCCTTTTTCTTTATAAGGGCCTTGACACCCTTTGGATAATTTGGGTCATGCTCAAGATCAACTATAATGTCCTCCAAAGTTTTTATTCTGTTATCTTTGGCAGAGGAGGACAGTCTTTCCAAATCCAGCTGTCTGTTGGTATGTTTTAGTGATTCTTTTAGCTGGTGGGCCAGCATTGCCCTATCAGCAAGTGTTGCATACACCATTTCCCCGGTTTGCTTGTGCAGCTCAATTTGGTCCATGGGGTGTATGTCTTTGGCAAAGACCTCCAGATTTGTTTTGTAGTAGTCAGCTGGGGTCTTTGGGTGTGGCACTCTAGGTTTAAGATGAGTGAATATCATCTTTTCATCTTTGAAGTCAAAGGCAGCCATCAATCTTTGTTTTTTGGCTGGGGTGGTGTTGAGGAACTGCTCATACAGCTGCACCCTCAGTAATTCATGCTGAGCCTTGATCTCTATGAACCCTTCTTTGACTGTGGCCTGCTTCTGGCCCTGCTGTCTGGAGGAAGATACCTCCACGGTGTGCTGTTGAGGCTGTTCAACCTGAGCTGAGCTGGTGGCCGTCTGTTGGCTTGCTTGCCTTTCCCTGTTTTGGCTTTCTTCTAGCTCTTCCCTCATTTCTTCTTCTGCTTCAGGGTCTGTCCTTGGCCTTTTGGCCTCTGGTTGCTGTAATGACCCTGTAGGAGGTGTCATTTCTTCTCTATCCCTTTTCTTCCCTCTCTCATTATTTAGAGGGGTCTGCAATACTGGGTTTTGGATTTGTTCAGTTTGCAGGGGGGGGAGCCTGTGTTGTTTGCTAGTCTTTCAAGGCACTAGGCTGCCCTGTTTCTGTCTCTTGATGCTCATCCATCTTCTCCTTTCCTTTGGCAGTTGCTGCTGGAGCTTGCTGGATGTCCAGTGTAGTTGAGGTGCCTTCTTCTGCCTGGATTGTCTGCTTGAAGACCTGTTGACAAGAGTCCAAGTCAAGAGTTTTTTCCAGGTCTTTTACATTTTGTTCCATTAATTCTTCCTGAGTCAATTCTTCTACTATTGACCCAGGCACCCATTCATCCTGATTTGCAAACTGTTGTACTTGTGAGAGGGGGGTGTGGTTATAGGCGTGCAGCCTGTATTTGACTCTTCTTGCGCTTATGAAACCTTCAGGGTCATAAGGGACCCACCAGAAACTCTTCTTGAGTCTGAGTTGCTGTCCTAGTATTTGGTCAGCTTCCTGCCAACCATCCTTTTTGTTCATTGTGAATGGGCCTAGGTGATCCCTGAATTTCAGGTTGGCCTTCTTCTTGGTGCTATGAAAATGTGTTAGGTCTGAGTTTATCAGTTGCCTATAGTACTCCAGAGCAAATAACCTCATAGGAACGTACTTTGGGAGTCTGTATGGGCAGAGCTCACAGCCATATATTCTGATAACATAGTGGTTTTGGTATAAGTACCAGTCACCAATTTTGTAGCTTCTGGATAGCTGCAAAATCTTCTGCATATCCTTGGATAGTCTTGCAGGGGGAGTCCTCTTGAGCAGGCAGATGACTGGATATACAAATTGATCAATAAACTCACAGTATGAGTAAGGGGAATCCTGAACCTGGTGAAAGACTGAAGACCAGAAGATCACAGACCTTCTTTCCCCTTGTGAGTCTAGCTTCTTGATTGAACATTGGAAGCTGTCTATCTGATAATACAAGAATAAGTGGTAGATGTATGAGGAATATTTAAATATTGCCTCCCTGTCCAGTCTAGTCAACTGATCATGTATTTTGATGGCAATGTACTTGGCATAGTTGTATTTGATAGCAGGGGGTTTCATAGGGCTGTATGCAGACAGCATGACTAGCACAGTTATGTCAACATGTTCATTGGTGGTGAACCCCAGCACAGAGGTCACCATATCTATCAGCAGCTTGCCTACTTCATTGAAATCCTTATATGCGAAAGGGGGTGGCCCAGAGGGCTGGCAGTCTACCATCATGAACTTTCTGGCTATGGCTTCAATGTCTGGATCAGAATGTCTGGAGCCCACATCTAGCAAATAATCCATGGAGAAAGGGTACAGTAACTGGGTCTGTTTGTAATTAAGCATCTGGTTAATGGAGTCTGGAGTTATGTGGAAGAGGATGCTCCCAGATGGAGACCTCACAGCCCTTAGCTTCTGGTCATAGTTTTCTGCACACAGATGGATAATTTCCGGGAATATATTGACAGAAGGCAGAAAGTAAGTGGGCAGATTGGACTGCCATACCCCATATAGGTCACTGCCGTCTAGATGAGTGTTCCTTAATTGACAGTAGGTCTGCAGATGGCTTCTTTGTGCCACAAAATCTGTGATGAGAGCATCATCATCCACCAAAGGGATAGCTTCTAGCTCTCTGTTGGGTGGGTTAATGGGCAAAGCATCCAGAGCAGCTGAAGCTTCGATTGTTTTTGTCTTTGCTGGTAGTTTTCACTGTGCTTCAAACTTGGTTTTAAGAGGAATACTGCTCTCTGTCTGCAGTGAGCAGTCTTGGAAGTTTCTTTTTAAAAGGCTGTCACAGGTTTGACTGCTCTGGGGGGCACTCTGTTTCAGTATGGCAGAGTGTTTTTTAGCTGGATAGCTGGTCAATTGCAGAGGTTCGCTTATCAGAGGTGAAGGAGGATGCAATGCAGTGTTTTTAAGCTTGTGGCTGGGCCCTGTCACTGCCCTTTTGTGGGAAAATTGGGCAGAGTTTCGGCTTGTCGCGGGTTTCCCTGGGAGTTTTTCTGTGCAGGGGTTTACAGAGCTCTGACTGGCAGCTTCACGGGTGGATTTCAAGCATATGGTTTTTGAATTACAGTAGTTTTTAGCAGGAAACAGGATTTATATGGATAATGAGAGGGCAAGAGGGTGCCTGCGTCGAAATACCTGTTTTTTAATGGCGTGTGGGCAGTTGCAGCGGTCGAATTGGTTGGATTAAGTATGGTTGCATCGGCAATGGAGGCAGCAACAGTTGTGGCGGATGACTTTTGCTTTTTGACCGTTGGAAATCAAATTCGCCTTTAGTTGAGCTCCAGGTTGTTTCGGCAGAAAGTGTTAAAAAACAACAGTTTTTTGCCCTTTTTATGCATTTCGGGCGAATTGGCGCTTTTTTTATGATGACGTCATGCTGACGTCACGGTGGGCCCCAGTACAGAGGAGATGACGTTGCAGGTGACGTGGACGCCCAGGTGGCATGGATGCCCAGGTGGCATGGCCATGGTGGCGGGGCAGTCAGAGCAATGTGTGGGGCCGGGTGAGGTGGAAGCACGGCAACGGTCAAAAGGTGGGGTGACGTCACGCTGACGGAGGCATGACGTCAGCGTGAGGGGGAGGGTGGTAAGCAGTTTCCCCGGCAGGCCCTCCGGCGGTAAGTGGTTTGGAGGGGGGGGGCAGCGAACACATCCCGTGCCTGACGCGTACGGCGGTAATACCGCCCATCCCCCGGACGCAAAAGGTCGGGCATGTTCATAGGCGGATCAACCGCCCACCGTTGGATGGCGGGGCGGGAAATCTGACGGCTGGCGGAGATCGGGAGGTGCTGGCGGGTTTATGCAGTGGGACCCGCCCTTTGATTTGACTTTTTAATTTATTAAAAGGCACGCGGGGGGGGGGGGGGGGGGGTAAACTATAGTCTTTTGGGTTTTTTTGTGGGTTTATTTGCCCGCGCGCTTTTTAATTAAATTAATTTTTTCGACTTAGGACAATGGGTTTTTGGGCGGAGAAGGGGAAAAAGGCTTTTTTAGGGCGGGGAACTTTTGGGTGCTGTCTTTTACAAAAGGGTCATGGGTAGGAGGGGTTTTTAATAGGATTTTTTCTTTGCAAATGAGGGTTAAATGGTCAAAATGATATGGAATGAGAGGAGGTGACCTGGAGGGTTCATCAAAGTGACCAGGTGTCATTTTGATTCCCTTTCAAACAGACCATATGTCTATAGTACCAAGGGATGGATATTTATAGACATTTTGGGGTTTATACACCATGGTGTTTATAATAATAGGGATAATGGGGCATAGGGAGCTAAGTAGTAGGGTTAGTTGTTAACATGGAGGGAACATATGAGTGAAGGCTAATTCAACCAAGTTTTCTTTGAAAATAACTTGTAATCAAGAGTTGATGAAAATGAAAAGATTTTTACACAAAAAATGTGGCTTTTGAAGGCCATTGGTATCATGAAAAAACTTTTGAGTTTGCTGCATAAACCAGTAGATGAGGGGTGTTAGTAAGGAGTGATATACAAATGAGAACAAGGGAGTTAGTCATGCTCCAATATGCTGCTTTTCCTGTAGATGTTTCAGCAACTCTGGTCTTGAAAGAGACAACCTTTCTGCAACCCCATCTACCTACCCAACTAGTTCACCTAACATTTTTTATTCCTTCTTGGAGGGTGCACTTGGACTTGCAAACCCTTTGAATGCCTTTTCTTTTCATTGGCTTTTTTGCTTTCATTCCCTATTTAATGCAACCCTTATTCCTTCCAAGGTCCCAGATTAAGCAGTTGGGAACCTTAGCTTCTCTACCTAGTTACTGATCTGCCAAGTTTAAACAGTTTGGACAGATTTCATTCTCTATTCTACAACATGGAAATTGAAAACATGGCATGATCCAGATTAGGCTGTTGGACCACCCATCAAAATTGAGTTCTCATGAAAACTGAGACAGACATTGTCTTCTTACGGAAATATGGGATCTTTGCATTATCAAAGCAGAGCATATTTGGACCTTTTGATCACCAATCATGAAATATGAAACCTATTGGTATAGGTATCCAACACCTACCACATAGCCTCAGCACACCCCATTCCAACAAACCGACATGTCCCTTCGTGTGCATCGTCGCACCCATGGGTCAGCTCCAACACTTAGCCATTTACACCCATCACCACACATCGTACACCTTCCCGCGTCCTAACTTGTTTGCGCATGGTCACCTATTTTATTCGGGCACCCAACAAAGGCTTCTGCTGCGCCTTCCGTTGGTGACTCGCCCATCATGCAGGTATCAAGGGGTGTGCACCATGCCCAACATAGTGCACCTGCTATGAGTGTGCTCATCACCATCACACATAAGAAAATGTTGTGCCAAGTCTTCACATATAATTGAATGCTCATCTGAGTCACATATAACCAAACACAAGCACCCGTACTATAGGTTCAGTCTTTCGATTCTCTCAAACCCTCCCGACTCGAGAACCTGGCTTCCCAGGCCAAACCCCCCCGCATACGTGGTAAAGGTTTCTAGCACGATCGGATATGGAAACCCTAGATTTCATGCACTTGGGCAGCTATTGCCATGGCGGGGCAGGGAAACCCCGCTTTCTCGACACTTGGATGGCTCCCGTCGCAATGAGGCATGGAAATCCCAAGTTCCAAAGACAGACCAGGCAAGTAGTTTCCACCCCGCCATGAAATGGAAACCCTAAGTTCGCAAGGCTTGGGTGGTTCTTCATCATTCTGCAACATGGAAACCATGAGTTCCATCAACTTCAGTGATTTCGGTCATGTTGCGACATGGAAACCAAAGTTCCCTGTACCAGGGCCACGGTTTTATCCTGGGCGGGAGATGGAGACCCCAGAGGCTCCCGGAATTAGGTGGATTCCCTCATGCCACGAAACAGAAGCCCTCAGGTTCCACGGACTTGGGTGGTTCTCTATTGTTCCGCAACATCGAAACCCAAGTTCCTTGCATCGAGGTCTCTGTTTCTATCGTGGCAAGACATGGAAGACCCTAAGTTTCCCATAATTGGGTGGCTTCCATCATGCCACGTAATGGAAAGCCCTGTTCGGTAGACTTGGGTGATTGTTCCCTATCACGCGATGACATGGAAACCCGAAGCTCCCCAGACTTGGGTGGCCATTCCTTGTCACGCGATAATGTGGAAACCTGAAGCTCCCCAGACTTGGGTGACAGCTTTAGCTGCGGCGCGAGCAACATGGGAACCCCACGTTTCCCAAACTTGAGTAGCAATTTTTGTGGTGACGCGAAATGGAAACCCCTTGTGTCCACTGACTTGAGTAGCAGTTTCCATCACACCACGAAATGGACACCACGAGTTCCCTGGACTTTGGCAGCTTTTCGTTGCCCCATGACATGGAAATATGAAGTTCCACAGACTCTCGAACAATTCAGGGTGTTCCACGACATGGAAACCCCATGTTTCCCAGACTTGGGTTGTTTCCGTCAGTGGTTCTGGCCGTGCTGCGACATGGAAACTATGAGTTCCCCAGACTTGGGTAGTGGTTTCAAAACACCCCAAGTTCCCGAGACTTGCGAGCTAGTTTGCATCATCATGGAAACCCCAAGTTCCTCACGTTGGGACATTGTTGAAAACCCCGTGCTCAAGTTTATAAATTTTCATTTCATGTACATAGATCAGATAGTCATTTGTAAATACAGATTTGTGATTCTATAGATATATATTCGCAATCCATGATTAAGATGACCATCTATGTAGAGCCTTTGTACATTTGATGTTTTTGTATCCCTGAATATATCGTAGCCCGGATGGATGAACTAGATCTGGGGTATTCAAAATCATTCAATCTTCACTCGATGTACAAGTAAAACCATGTGAAGAGATGTTTTGAGGTCGAACATGGAAAGACATCACCTAATTACTAGCCAATGATGTGAGTTGTTAACAGATGCAAGAGGGATCACTGATAATGATAATGATCCTTAAGATACTACAGTACATTTCACGTGGTGTGAATACATGATCCAATTTCAAATACCATGCAAAATCTTTCGGTCGAAGGCCATTGATGTCAACATGTCACCAGAAGAGAGAAACTTGCCATTGATGTAAACAAGCTTCAACACACTGGAAGGGTGTTTCTAAGTCAACTTCTTGGATAATGAGATGATGTTGACAAGAAAAGACTCTTCATAGGAGGGCCTTGATGTATCCCACATCTATGACATGAAACAAAGCAAGTGATTTTGTGTAGATGAACTGATGACACAAGGTTCAGGAACGGCGGACATGAAAATGAAGGTTTGTAGTATTGCAACAGGTGAGACTTTTACTAGATGACTTCTCTTGAACATATCGGTGACACTGAGATGAACTGGCAGCATTAACCCAAAAATATGGATGGTACGATAGACCAATGTTTTGATGACCAGTGAATGGAATAACCCAACCCAACTCAATCACAGAGATGAAGTGAAAGTGTCATATTCAAGAGCGACTTACCACCATAAGTTTTTAAGATTTTCCCCTTTTCCCCCAATCATTACTGACCAATACCTCTTTATTTTTTATCAAGCTTGAGGAGGATAACATATTCTTGTTCTATAATTCACCCTTTGAGTAAACCCATTGTTATTTGATGTTTTAATGAGTCTAGCGATGGTGAAACTCGATCTTATCTAGATGGACAAGTTTGTCGCTATTATTTTAACAAGTTTAATGACAAGGATAACTTGGTCCTTTTCATGTTTAGAGAGTTTTAAAAGGGATAAAAATAAAACTTCACAAGTTCTTTTTCGTAAAATAATCCCTCACGTCCGAAAAAGGAAAGAGTAATACAAGAGGGATGACGTTTCCAATACTTTAACGAGCTAGAAAAGATAAGCACTCAACAATATTTTCATGTTTAGAGAGTCTGAAAATGGTTTAAAGAGGACTCTATCATTTTCTTTTCATTTTTAGATCAAAGCTCAAAAAGAAGACAAGAAGTTTGCTCGATGGTCAAAGATGCTCAATTTTCCATTATCACATTAAAATCTGTCGAGAGTCATTCAAGTTTCTCAAAACTCCATCAAATCGATTAAAAATGCATATTTATGGATAAAAATGAATAAAAACTAACATTTATTTGAAGTACATGGAAAAGTAAACATAAAAAATAGTTTTAACATTTCATTTTTACCGTTTCATTTCTAATATTGGATTTTGGAGCTCTAAAGTGATTTTTCCCCCAAATTTCACCAGTCGATTACAAGATATTTTGTGGATCATTTCGCATGCTGTCAGGACCGGGTAGGAGCTATCCTTATGATCTTCAATTCTATTCCATCCTTTTTCAGTTATGGGCAAGTTTCTTCATCTTTCTGGGCCTCAGGGGTTTAAAATTCACTCTCCAATCATCGCACTTTACCCTTATCAAAAAGTGTTATGAATATTGGGCTACCAATAGGCAACCTGATATGCATCTCACCTTGCTCAAGGGCGCAGTGTGATGGGAGCAGAAGGGCAAGTTTGTACAATGTTTTTTTTATCAAATTTTGAACTAATTTTTGCCCAAAATGAATCCTAACTCATATAATATTTGTATTTCAGATAATTGTTGGATCAAGATGGTCATTTCATGGTGAGAACGAGAAAATGAAGAGTAGGGTATGATTGTTTTACATGACCGGGGCATAGTGGATGCATTAAGGAACTGTGGTTTGCTAAAGTTCTTATGCTTTCTAGCATGAGATAAAAAATAAGTTTGTTGTAGTATCTTCATCATGCTTAGGATCCTATTGACCAAGTATTCTAGATCAGGGGTAGATCCATTCCTTTCATGATCGAGAATATTTATTTTCTGATGGGTATTGAGACATGGCACCCTTCTTTCACTATCATGATTTTCTTGGGGAGGCGAATCAGTGAAAGATTACATTCGTCAGTTCTGCAGGGAAGGATCCCAACCCAACAGAGATGGTAATATTAATATCTAGGATGTTACTAATTGAACTCTGAGGACTATTCCTTTTACCCTTGCTAGATTTGCTAGTAGTGTGGCCTTACATTTAGCGAACAGATCTTACATGCAATATGACTTGGAATGTCTAGAACCGAAGGTGTTCAACTGGTGTGAGGCGGTACTTCCTATCATGAAAGATCAACTATCCAAAGTAAATACTAGAAGAACCAAGAATTTTGGTTATGGATCCATTTTTACTGCTTTTTCTTTGGAAAGAATCCCACTTATGCAACCTCAGAACATTTCACTGGGAGTGCCTAGACCAAGAGAACGATGGATGCAGAGATGGGTGGAACTTATGGCTAGGCATTCTGGCTAGTCACAGATCTTGTTTTCATATGCCTTTCTCGAGTGGTTCAACCTCTAAGAGATGGCATTCGCGGAGTATCCATATGTAGGGATGGATTTCCAAGGCGATCCAAAGTTGGCATTACTAGTCTGTGAGCAGTGGAGTGATATAGAAAAAATGATTTGACAAAATCTTTTATTTTTTAGTCTTCTATTGTTTTTTTGTTTTTTGATTGTTACCAAGACTACATAAACTCATGTGTGTGTGCAGATATCTGACCATTTTGAATAGTGGCATGCCAACGGGAGGCAGATGTCCCAACGGGAGAAGCCATAGGGAGGGCAACCCTTAGGGATCTAGACATAACAGAGACCCTTGCATAGTTGCAGGATCAGATAGAGGGATTAACAGTCTTGTCATTGTAGATGTCTGGACTAACGAGTTATCTATGAGGCTATAACGCCATAATACTGGTGTACTGAGTTATTGGACTAGGCTCTTGCACATGATAGCACAGGCGGTGACCTGTTATCACCAGCATCACTAGTCTAGGATGTCTTTCTGCATTAGTTTGAGTTTTTGGGTCAGATGACCAATTTTGTCTTGGACACAAAACATTTTGTGAAAACTTATAAACAACTATCTATTTGACTATTAAATGATGAAATCCTATGCAAATGTTGATGTGAAATGCTTTCTTTACATATGTCGCAAATGTCTATTTAACACATAATGTTGTAATGAATCAGTCAATGTGTTTAAGTTTCTAGAAATGTGTTGATATTGAATTAAATCAAAATGTCTTTCCAAAATCCTAACTCTTAGGAACATGCGATGAATAGCTAGGTTTTTAATGGAATAAACACCAGTAATTTGTAGAATGACAAGTTGTGAAGCTAGCATGATAATGATTCGACGTATGCCATGTGAAATGGCATTAGAGAGGAGTTCAATCAACACGCTATACTCAGTGATGTTGTTTATCGATTGACCAATACATATCCCCCTAAAACTCACTAACTCGCCACTCGAAGCAAAGATGGCCCAGGTTGCAGAAGATAGGTTCTGCATACTACGACTAGCTCCGTTGGCATATTGAACAAATGGTTCCAAAAAGTTTGGCATCTGCAACAAATGTGAAATGGATTACCTAACCAAAATATCTTTCTAAAAGACAACACACAAAAAATGCAATGAAAGCATATGTACATTGAGTTTTACTACACTTAATCAGGCATAATAACATTTGAGATACAACCTATTCTGGGGATGCGACAATGGAATCCCATCATAATTGACTAACTCGTAGGCTCCTTTTGTCAACACACATTTAACAATATAAGGGCCCATTCATAATGGTTCTAATTTCCTTACTTCTAATTTGTCAGAATCCTGATCGTAAAGCAAGACTAGGTCACCTTCTGACAAAACACGAGGCTTAACATTTTTGTCATATTGTGCCTTGATGTGTTTCTTATGTGCTTTGTTAGCCAATGTGGCATGACAATGGGTTTCATCCAGATGGATTAATTCCAAGAAACGAGCTTCTTCTTCGGAAATATCAGGTAGCAAGTCAATTGCGAGCTTGAGGGATGAGATTTCACATTGAATTGGTACGATTGCTTCCAAACCATACATCAACTGAAAAGGTGTAAATCCAGTCACATATCTCACCGAGGTCCTATATGCCCACAAAAAATTAAAAATCAACCCTCTAGGTTTGGTAGCTAACCTAGAAACAACAGTCAAATAAATTCACTATCTTTCCTATGAGTGATAGATAAGAAAGAGATTAGGAAAGACCAACCTGTAACTTTCACTTGAATCCTTGCTTCATCTCCCTCTCCTTTGGCCGATCTCATAACTCCTCCCTGTACTTAACACACTTGGAGAGTACCTGCACAATTACAAAAACAAAGAACTGACAAAGCATAATGATCCATCATAACATAAACATCATAGAATAAAAAATACAATGAACAAATGATTGCATTTACAATTAACACAATTAATTGGGAAAAATATTGAACTTTATTGATAACAAGGAGAATTACAACCCATAAAAAGTCTAACCCAGTGCCATCATCCCATCTTCAAGCCTTCTTCACCTCATGAATCAACAAGAACACACCAACAATAACACAATGCTCTCACCTCAATACTAAAACTAGTAGCACTTCCTTACAACTCAGAATATTTCAGCCTTCTGATCTCTTGGATCGGGGATACTTTTATAGATGATTTCAAGAGGGTGAGTCGTCAATGGGGATGATGAATGCCATTCCATTGTTGAAATTAGTTCCACAAGAGAGGGGAATTGGAGATAGTTTCCTAGTTCCCTTGGTCAACCTTGGGCAAATTCAAAGAGGCAAGTGGCACAGGATAAGTTTCTAGAAGACTCCATGAGCAACCAACTCACAAGTTGTCCCAAAATTTTGTCTAGCCTCACCCATCACACTTAATAAAAGACCAAACTATGATGCATCTCACTTAGACAATGTAGTAGTTGAGATGAATGTCACCCTAACATAGGGTTTTCAGATATGGTTCAGTTTAGGCACTTTTTGGATGATTTATGAGATGGAACTTTTGGGGAATGAGGCATTCATATGACTAAGCTTCGTTAGGGTATAAAACAAATCCTTTAGGGTTTGATGAGCCCTAATATCACCAAAATATGATTTTGGGGTTGATGTGCCCAAATATGTCTGTAAGACCGAGCTCACCCAGCGCATTCGACCTTACCCGTGGTCTACCCGAAACCTACATGTGCACTCACCCAGCTCGTGGCCAAGCCTATGACTCGGCTCTTGTTTTTGCACATTGTCCCAAACTGTGACACCGACTTGCTACCCAACTTGTGGCTTGAATGTGCTGACCTACCCTGTAACTCTTCGTTGCCCTGCGGCCACCCAAAACGCGTTCACTATTTTCTGTGGCTAAGTGCTTTTGCCGTGTACTCTACCTACACTTCACCAAGATGTCAATCTCACAAAGTTAGCTCACACTCTTTGCTTGCGAAGACACTTGGAAGATTTTAGAGATGTTTTTTCCACCACTCCTCCACTCCTTTATATGGAAGTTGGCCCTTCGGTTGGGGCGTCAGCCCACCAAGCTGACCCACCATTTAGTCCAACTTGCCTCTTTGTCACGTCAGCCAATGGTGTGGGCACCCACACATGGGACCACCCATCATATACGTTCACTAATGTTCCAACACTTAGTCATTGTTTCACAATAACTTTCGCGTCGCGCGTTAGCTTGTTTCCATAGTTCGGCCAACTCGATGCATCGTGTAGGCACCCAACTCACTGGTCACAACTACAGCTCATCGCTCAACCATCGTGCACCCTTCACCAACTCTCGCATTGCAAAATGACCCAAGGTCCTTACATCCTCTGCTACCTCAAGTCATTATCACCCTCGACAATACCATCATACAACATCACAAAGTGTAGCTAGCTCCAACATCCAAAATGTCCATGCTGCCCACCTCTACTATGCCATTGCACAAACCAT
This sequence comes from Pinus taeda, assembly GCA_000404065.3. Classification (NCBI taxonomy): domain Eukaryota; kingdom Viridiplantae; phylum Streptophyta; class Pinopsida; order Pinales; family Pinaceae; genus Pinus; species Pinus taeda. The sequence goes on along the minus strand of APFE031390275.1, from coordinate 10,857 downwards.
AAGGGCTCATGTCTCCATGAATCAGAAAGTGTCCTCAATCCATCATCATCAACAACATCTGTCCCAATCTGCACATGTTGCCCCATCATGGAAGGTTAGTCCCTCCAACTCAAGCTACATGCTCACTGCAACATATCATGTCGACCCCATCATGTATCGTTATCATGTGAACTACTACAATGATACTCCAAAACAATGCTAACACATCTCTATAACTAGCAGGGAAATTTTAAGAACCACCCTAAATTTATATGTATAATAAATGGGCTAATCCCCATGATACATAGGAAAAATGGGAGGCAATTTTATCAATAATATAATATTTATATATAATTTTTTTGGTGATTCTCTCACCAGATTATATTATCTTGTACAGTGATGGAGAATATTTCAGTGAATTATAAAATCTTGTAAGATCTTGGAAAATCTTTTACTGAATAATAAAACATTGTGAAGTCTTGGCAAACGTTTTGTTAAAGTATGAAACCATATATGATAATAAGAAAAAATATTATTAAACTGTAATATACTAACATACATGTTTGGAAAAAGAAACATAATTTTCTCTTCCTACAAACAATGTTCCAAGTTTTAGTGGTCGTGTTTGTCAAAGTTCTTGCAATACACTCTTTTATATCCTTCTATTAGTTTTGATAATATTCCACAACAAAGTTCTTGTAGGTGTTGATATTGACAACGAGTTCTGTCTAGGTAAGAGAGATTAATCTTTTCTCTACAACTTTTTTCAAGCTACTACTTTTTTCAAGTTATCAAATTTCTTTCTTATTCCATAGACTCCAACTGCGAGATAGAAAAAAACACATCAAGTTTGTTTACCCCAACACGCCAACAAGTAGCAAGCCCCAACTATATTATATAAGAAAGTATTAGGTATCCCAAGGTCTTGAAGGGGATCTAATTGAAAGAAGTGACCATTGTGAGAATCCTTCCAACCAATATATGAATATATAAATGTAGATTTATTATTATTTTAATTGGAAACCTTCAATTAAATAATAAAACTTAATTAAGTCTCTCCCAATCTAAATTGCTTATTAGCATAATTCACTAGCCTCATAGGTCTCGCATATTTTAACAATGTTGTAACATGTAGATTAATTTCCTTTTTGGTGAACAATCTCCACCTTTTAGGAAAATATGGTGCAGTGGCTCCAGTGGCTCCAACCCCTGCAGATCATTAGGAAAAACTAAGAATAGCATAGAAGATGAAAGGTTGTGCAAACCAACTTATTTTTCAAAAAACTAATCCAACATCAGTACCTAAACTTTTTCATGAAGGTATCATATTGAGAATGTTTGAAAAATTGTGAGAAATCTTCTGCGAGGGTGATGCGGAAAGAGTGATAAGGTTTCATTTTTTTGAATTTTTTTTGTTAATTCAGAAAAACGTTAAAAACCAATATTAATGGAGATATTGGTATTTTTTACTAAATTTGTGAAGTGACTAAATGTAGCTTTAACCATTCACCTTAAGATTTTTTTACAATATAATTTCCTAAGTCTATTTAATATCTTCATTATCTTAAAAACCAACCTATATCCATCTTAACTCCACATCTACCACTCTTAGGGGATGAAATCTATTTATCCCTCTGAGCACTTGGTAGATCCAGAATTAAGATGGATCTAAGATGATAGAATTTCCCCTTTAAATAGTCTACGCTCACATGAATACCATAGTATTACCATGGGTCAAGACCATGGGTTATCATAAACCTGGAGCTTAAAAATCACTATTAGTAATTTATAAAAATTAATAAAATTAATAATTGATTTTTATTTTGTTTTTTATTTTAACCAAGTTAAAATGTTTAACATACATTCAATTACAACATCCATTTTTACTCTTGATCCACCAAGCCCCGAGAGGGATCAAATATTTTTTTCACTCTATGCTAGTTTGCATATCACGATATTTGATACCTCTCAGGGCTTAGTAGATCCAAAGTAAACATGGATCTATGCTTGTTTAATTCCCCCATTTAAATAGACTACATTCCATGTGAATACCATGGGTCAATACCATGTCCCATTTTTATTTTTATTAATACTAATATTAGGGTTAATAATGGTTTTTTGCATGGTATTAATAATAATCTAGCCCATTGTATTTGGCCCATAGGTTTCACCTAAATATAACACATTTTTTGGGTGTTCGTAAATATATGGTGACTTATGGAATAAATATAAAAAAATGTTTTATTTGTTTACCATACCTCTCATTTATTTATATTTTTATTAATTTACCATACCTCTTTTACAATTATGGTATTTGGCCCATAGGATTCACTTAAATAAAACCTCTTTTTTGAGCCTTCATAAATAGAAAGAGGGTTATGGACTAAACATAAAAACAGGTTTTATTTATTTACCATACCTCCACTTTATTTATATTTTTATTTGTTTACACCATTGCATGTATATAAGGTGACTTATGGAGTAAATATAAAAAATATTTTATTTATTTACCATGCCTCTCATTTATTTATATTTTTATTAATTTACCATACCTCTTTTATAAATATGGTATTTGGCCCATAGGATTCACTTAAATAAAACCTATTCTTGAAAATTAGAGCGAATGGAAGGTTGTATCTCCTAATTTCAAGGACTAAATTTACCTTTTTCACCCTCTCCCTTAAATAAGGTGGGCTATTTGAGGCGATTTGTAAAAATGTACTATGATACAAAATATTCGCCCACTAAAAATTTAAAACCCCTTAATTTCACCAAAGTGCGAACATTCGCCCCTAAAATTTTCCATGATAACTGACATCCCCCATGACTTGAAATAGTCAAGTAGCTAATTCAACTTTCGTGCTCAAACCATGAGAATGCACATCCTCATGCCATCATCAATAGTTTCTCTCAACATTTTGTCACAACATCAACTCAATCAAGAATCCATCTCCATCTCCTTCAAAATGAAAGTAAGCCATGCCCAAGTCCATGAAGTAGTCCCCATATCATCTGGAACATGTTTTCAATGATGTTGGTGTCAATGTGCTGCAAATGAGTTGAATTTATCCCAACATCATCATCCATATGTGTAAAACCCATCTCCTTGAAATGAAAAGATTCTCTCATCAAACCGACTCTCAATGTGCCACATCTAGGTCCATGAAGCAACCTCCATCATATCTATAATGTGCCATCCCTCAAGTTTTCCAAAGAAAAAAGTATACACTTGTCTCATCATCCATGTGTTGCCCATGATCATAGACCAATCATCTCCCATGTATCAAAAAGTGGTTAAGTGTTTGCTCAACCCGTGAAGTGTTGCCACCAAGGCATCATCATTTCTCCAACTCCATTACTCCAAAGTGTCTCATATTGGTCCTCTACATCAAGTCACTCTCTCAAGCACACCCATAACTGTACTCAAAAGTATGCACCCCATCCTGCATTAAAGTCCCTGACCTCAGCTCCTAAATGCATCAGATCTTCCAAGTCCACCATAATATGAAGTCCCCAAAAGCCCCAACCTCATATAGTCATGAGCTCCATGAGTCATCTCTAACCAACATCCTAGTAAGAATACATGTCTTGTCCCCAAAGGTATCTATAAGATGCCTCAACTCTCCATGTAGTGGGAATGTTCCATAGTTTGCTCACAACTCCACCAAGTCCATGGCCTTGTTGTACCTAAGTGTACAACATCCCCATCGTCTCATAAGTGAAAAGTCTCCATGTCACATCAACAAATCCATCCACACAACATCACTACCTTGGCACTCCTCATTGGATGCGCATAAGTGACACCTCTACAAGTGCTCCTCCATAATGTCCCTACATAATACTATCATGCTCCATCTCTCCAACTCTATGTCCATGAATCAAGTTACCTATGTTTTCCAACTAAGTATACCCATCAGAACATCGGTCATCCTCATCCAAGTCTGTAATCCTATCTAGTGAACTCGGTCACCCAAACCATATCATGATCAAGTCATATGAGTCTCTTCCATCACAACTCCTCCACTAAAGGTCGCACCAAGACTGCCTCTTGGTCTTAGCCATGAGAAGTCCACCCAAGTATCATCAAACTAAGTGTGTTCCCTTCTCCAATCTGTCCATGAGTCATGTTGAGAACTTAGCCAATTCTTCATATGGCTAAAGCATGACCCATTCCTCTAAAATGATCATCACATTCCTCCCTTGTAACGAGAATTTTCACCTTCTACCATAAGCTCACAAACAACACCGAAAATCTATACAATAGTTAATGGTCCTTGCTTCTCCATACAAGGTCTCATCATAGACATCCATGGTAAGGTCTTCCACTGCATTGGAAAACTAACTTTGTCCTTCCCTGAATATGGCCCATCTACCAAAAGCTCCAATGAAACAAAAGTAATAATAGGCATACTTACTTCATCATGAGGCTCCTTCGTATGAGTATCCTCATCCACCAATGTCCGCAAACTACACAATCCTGGTCCAACTTGAGAAATTTCAAGTCCCTCCTCAATCATTGTCATATCTGCAACATCCTTAAACATCACAAATTCATCTTCTTCATCATCGTAATCTACAGCTACATCCTTCCCCATTGCCCAACCAAGTCAAAGAAGTTCATTTTCAACATCCCTTTCTAAGACTTCATGTTCACCTCGAATCCATGGGTTCTCTTCCTTCATCCACTCCAACCTGTATAAGGTCAGCAAGGGCCTCCCTTGGCATTCTTCCAAACATGTCATGTCTTGACATTCAACTTGGCCCAAGCACGAAACTTCACCCCTGCTAAGCCTATCAATAAGTGTAACACTTCCTTTAGTAAGCCTAGTTTGACTCAATCAACCTTTGATAACATATTCCATTCCCCTACCCTGGTGGTGGTCTTTCAACCACATGGAGGGGGGTGCAGCACCACCACCCGTTTTCTTTTTAACGATACTCACACAGTGTGAACTATGCCTACTTTCTATACTAAGCTTATTTTTTAACTTTTCTAAGTATAAAATTCACATACACAATGGAAACATTCAATTATTCATATTCATCATTATTACCATTTACACATATGCATAGAGGATATTTTGATGGGAGGGGCAACTCCCTGAAATATGAGTATGCCAAATTATAATAACAATATCTTACAAAATAGACAAGTTACAGTCTTTGTCGGGAAACCCCAAGTTTCCTCATTACAATTTTTTCCTCAACCATACAACGTTGTCATTCAGCTCACAACTGCCATTCAACTTCCTTTGTGCAGCACTACCTGGTCATGTAAACCATACGGTGCACAACCGCAACTTGTTCACACCATTGCACTTCACTCCACGTTCAACCGTTCAACCTGCCGCACTGTTCACCATCACACAAGCTCGTCGTGCCATCCTGCCTGACTCGTGGGTCACCCAAATCACCCTTATGCACACCCACCATTCACACCACTCACTCTTCACCGTGTGTTCCAACCTCCATTCACGGGGTCCAACTCATCATGTCAACTCTACCTACACGCTCCACCAACTCGCCGATCAACTCACCCAAGCACCATTCGCTCTAGCTCATCTGCCCACCAAGTAACTATGTCACCTACCCAGTTGAATCATCTCGCCACACTTGTTCACCCTTACCTGGATGCTCGACTCACCTACTTGGTTGAATCACCCACTCGGTTCAACCCCCCGGTGCCCTTGCTCGAGTTCGCCTAGCTTGTTTGACCTTACCTGCAGTCTACCCGATGCTTCTGTGTGTACCCGCCTAGCTCATGGCCAATCCTATGACCCGATTCCCATTTCTACATGCTATCCTGAACTACAACACCAACTTTCTGTCTGACCTGTGGCCTAAACCTATCGACATGGCCTATGGCCCTTCGTTGCCCTATGACCACGTGGGTGGTTTATTTTCATCCTCTCACCATCCCCACTGTGTAGCACATGAGCAGTAACGTTCACCATGCTCATCCCAAGAGGCATATTTCAACAATTCCACTTCTACTCTCTAAGTTCTTGGATTTGTATGGGTTTTTTTGGTGTGGCTCACTGACTCATCCTGGTCCCTCATGCTCATCCAAATTATACAAGTGATAGGTTTGCTTTTCATGTCAATGGTGGGTTGGTAATTGAGTTTTTTTTCTAGTTTTGCCTGAGGAATGGACTTGGGTCATTTGTAGGGTGGCCGGTTTTCATTTTCTCTCCATCCCCACTTGGTAACACATGAGCGGTAATGTTGTCCACGGTCATCCTAGGAGGCATATGTGAACAATTCCCCTTCTTCTCTCTAAGTTCTTGGAGTTGTAAGGGTTGTTGTGGTGTGGCTTACTAGCTTGTCATGGTCCCTTGTGCCCATCCAAATGATACAAGCGATAATTTTTATTTTCATGTGAAAGGTGGGTTGGTAATTGATTTGTTTTTTTGGGTTTGCCTGAGCGATGGCCTTGGGTCATTTGTAGGGTAGTCGATTTTCATCTTCTCTCCATCCCCGCTCGGTATCCCATGAGCGGTAATGTTGTTCATGCTCATTCTGGGAGGCATATGTGAACAATTCCCCTTCTACTCTCTAAGTTCTTGGAGTTGTATTAGTTGTTGTGGTGTGGCTCCCTAGCTCATCCTTGTCCCTCGTGCCCATCCAAATGATACAAGTGATAGGTTTTCTTTTCATGTGAAAGGTGGTTTGGTAATTGAGTTACTTTTTTGGGTTTGCTTGAATGATGGCCTTAGGTCATTGTATGGTGGTTGATTTTCATCTTCTCTCCATCCCCACTTAGTAGCACATGAGTGGTAATGTTGGCCATACTCATCTCAAGAGGCACACGTGAACAATTCCCCTACTACTCTCTAAGCTCTTTGAGTTTTATGGGTTGTTGTTGTGTGGCTCCCTAGATCGTCTTGGTCCATTGTTCCCATCCAAATGATATAAGTGACAGGTTTGCTTTTCATGTGAAAGGTGGGTTGGTAATTGAGTTGTTTTTTTGGGTTTACCAGAACGATTGCCTTGGGTCATTTGTAGGGTGGTCGATTTTCATCTTCTTTCCATCCCCACTCAGTAGAACATGAGCAGTAATGTTGGCCATGATCTTCACCATTTGAATGATAAAAATGATAAGCTTTCTAGGCTCTCCTTTATGCCTCAGTTGTTGTGGTCCCAAATGGAAGCCCAAAAACTCTGTCGTGCCTACATTGCTATCATGCCCCTTGGTTGTTGCAAATAGATAATTTTGATTGGGTTGGGCATCCATGTGTGGCTCCATTGAAATTGGCTCCAAGTTATATTGTTCACCTCCTCCCTATTTGGTGGGGAGCTAGTTGCTTTTTGTGTGAAAGGTGGGTTGGTAATTGAGTTGGTTTTTCAAGTTTTCCTGACGAATGGCCTTGGTTCATTTCTAAGGTGGTTAATTTTCATCTTCTCTCCATACCCACTTGGTAGCACATGAGTGGTAATGTTGGCCATGCTTTTCTGGGGAGGCATATGTGAACAATTCCCCTTCTGCTCTATGTTCTTAGGGTTGTATGGGTTGTTGTGGTGCGACTCCCTATGACAATTAGCCTCTTCATTGTTTAGCTATTTGTGGTGCCAGTTTCTTGTGCTTGTACTCTTTGAGTGTTGGAATTGTTGGTTGAGATGCATACATGTAAGAGGAGCGTGGAATTATTTTGGTTGTAAGCCACCTACCCCCCTCTTGCTTGCTTTTTCTATCGAGCAATGTGAGGAGTTGTTGTCCTTATTATAAAGTTAAGGGTTGAAATTCCTTTCAAAGTGCACATCATCTGTGGTTGCATTGGCTTTGAGGTTTTGATAGAGTTGGTGGCCCATATGTGTGATCGAGTTGTTGGCTTTCTCCTTTCATCTCGCATGCGTGGTAGACTTTTGCGGCTGAAAATGTTAAGTCACAACGTTTATGGGTATTCATTGTTTCAATTGTGTATGCGATCGTGGTCCAGTGGGGAGGAGGCTTGCTACATCGATGGTGGGGGCTATCTAGAAAAAGGATTTCAAGGTGGAATGCTTCCACCTCCCTCCTCTACGTGGAGGTGGCCATAGGAGAAAGGTATTCATTGTCCAGTTGGTAAAGCTATGGGAAATATCCTAGCTTGCCTATACGTAGGGTGCGTGGGGTGCAGAGCTACCTGATCCCTCCTATTCTTTGGATATGTTCTTGTATTGGGTAGTGAGCCTATTGATTTGCATTTATTTTCTTCATTTTCCTTTGCATCGAGGTTTCAACAAGTAGTCAAGTGATCAAGGTCCATCATTGGGGCTATACGTGTGGACTTCTAAGTGGCCTTAGTATAGGGCAAGGAGGGTCGGGGGGAATTTCTAAGAGTGGTTGTGGGCTCGGTTGGTCTTGTTTTATTTCCTCCCTTTTCCTTTGTGTTGAGGCTATGGTAGGGGACCATGTGATCGAGGTCCATCATTGCTACTATCCAGGTGGACTACTAGTTCGCCTCTGTGTGGGGAGGGGAGGATTAAGGGGAATTTATAAGGGAGGTTGCAGGCTCGGTATGTCTTGTATTATTTCCTTCCTTTGCCTTTGCGTCTAGGTTGTCGTAGGGGATCATCCGATCAAGGTCCACTATTTTTGTTGTCTGTGTGGACTCCTAGGTGGCATTGATGAGGGGCAGGGAGGTTTGTATGGCCTTTATAAGATAGGATTTGCAGTTGTTCATCCTCATTTTATTTCCTTATTTTTCCTTTGCATCGAGGCTATCGTAGGTGATCGGGAGATCAAGGTCCATCATTTCTACTATCCAGGTGGACTCCTAGGTGGCCTCAGAGTGGGTTGGTGAGGGTTTGGGCTGATTTATAATAAAGGAGTTGCGTGGTTGGTGATCCTCCATTTACTTCCTTTGCATCGAGGCTACTGCAGGCAATTGAGAGATCGAGGTCCACCATTTCTGCTGCCCGGGTGGACTCCTAAGTGGGCTCGATGAGGAACGTGGAGGCTTTTGAAGGAATTTATAAGGGAGTGGGTGAGTGATCGATCATTTTCTTGTTGGTTGGGGCATGGTTGCAAACTTCAAAGTGGCCTTGGTGCATTGTGACTCAGCAGGTCTACCCATTTGTTCGCCATGTCCTTGGCATGTTGTGTGTGTTTCCTTCTTGGGATGCGAGAGGTGAAGGGCATAAAATCTTTACATGATATTTTGATATCTCTTTGACTTAATGAGTGTTTAGGTTGGCTCTTGGTAAGAGAGCGCCATAAATTCCCTTTGAAGTGGGAGCGTGCTACCTGGTTGATCCTGCAAGTAGTCATATGCTTGTCTTAAAGATTAAGCCATGCATGTCTAAGTATGAACTGATGTAGACTTTGATAAATGTAGTAATTCTAGAGCTAATACGTGCACCAAGTCTCGACTAGAGCTAATATGCATAGTAATTCTAGAGTTATTACATGCACCAAGGGATGAATTTTTTAGATAAAAGATTGGCACAGGTTCGTCCGCTTCTTTGGTGAATCATGATAACTCAACAGACCACACAACTCTTATGTTGGTGATGCTTCATTCAAATTTCTTCCCTATAAACTTTCGATGGTAGGATAGAGGCCTACCATGGTGGTGACAGGTGATGGAGAATTAGGGTTTGATTCTAGAGAGGAAGCCTGTGAAATGGCTACCACATCCAAGGAAGGCTGTAGGCACACAAATTACCTAATCCTGACATGGGGAGGTAGTGACAATAAATAAAAATATTGGGCTCATCGAGTCTAGTAATAGGAAAGAGTACAATCTAAATCCCTTAATGAGGATCCATTGGAGCATAAGTCTGGTGCCAACAGTCGCGGTAATTCTAGCTCCAATAGTGCATATTTAAGTTCTTTCAGTTAAAAATATTGTAGTTGGTGTTATCACTCAGGTTTTCCTAGAAGTTGTGTAAGAGGAAAGTATACCCGAGGTAACCACAAACCAGCCTTTTAGATGCAAAATCTAGCCACTCTACATCTAGAGAGAGCTCTCTCTTTATGATTTATCTTTTTTCTTGGAAGGTTTTAGGCTAGTTATAGATTCAAGAGTTTGTTTTGGGAAAATGGTGGAATCCACAAACTAAGGGCAAGATTGAGAGCTTTCAGTCCATTGGGCTATGGATTCAAAGGAAGGCTTTACTGGATTTCTATTCTAAGCACAAGATGGTATTACAGGGCAAGATAGCTAGACAGAGAACAATCCTTAAAATTTAAAGTGGATGGGATGAATTTGAAGGGATGAAAGGCAACTAAGGGCCTTTCACCATGTCCAAAAGAAAGAAATGAAATGACTACAAACAAAGAGCAATGAAGAATCCTTTGTTATAGTAACCAACAGTGTTTAAATTAGTAAAGCAAGAGCA
>APFE031390267.1:0-14803 GCA_000404065.3 Pinus taeda | reverse complement strand
AAAGGGAAATATCTAATTACGCAGTTTTGTTTTCTTTTTATCTTTTTGGTAATAAGGAGAATGAGATCGTTGTTTTTAAAACAGGGGATATCTCTTCTTCTTGAATAATAATAATACAGTGACATTGTTTTGCAGACCTGCGTACAGTGTATTCCTATCTTCATGACTACAGGCTGACTTGTCACTTCTGTGTATTTATATTAATCTTCAGATCTGTTGTTTTATCAATTAGCCTGTGTCTACAGTCTGTTTGTAGTTTTTCTCTGTTTATTTTATTTTTTTTTAGATCTGCAAGCAGATCAATAATGGTTTTAAACATGAGTATAATTATACCCTTCACGGTTTTATAACTATACCTTTCAGTGAATATAATTGTGAGTTAGCCTGGTACCCACAATTTCACTCTTGCCTTTAGATCGTGAGTTAACCTGGTACCCACAATCTCACTCTTGCCTTTAGATCTAAAAAAACTGATAAATCCTCTGAAAAATATATATATATTTTAAAAACTTGTTTAGATTATAATTTAAAAAAACATCAATTTTAAAACCCATTTATTCACATAACAAAAGCGGTGAATAAACTTATTTTAAAAAAACAAGCAAAACCAAACCAACAATTGAAAACCCATTTATTCACAAAACAAAAGCAGTGCATTTGTATGAATATAAATTAGGGATTTACTTCTTTGCAATGGGAGGCACTGGCTTCACTACTTAGAACCCGCCTCCATGTGTTGCCTGCAGAAAACACAAATCCCAGGAGTTTCCGTGCAGGCTTTTCGTGCTCATCCCCGGATTCAGCCTCGTCAATCCCGTGGACATAACAAGGATAGAAAAAGGGCTTGTAATACTTTGAAGGGATACAAATACGAGATATATAACTCGCGGTTGCCGTCAGCAATAATGAAAGAAACCCCAGCAACATCAGTTCTGCATCACGGTAACCAAAAACAAAATTTAATTAACGACAATGTAATGGCACGCAGTACTTAAATTTCAATTCTCACCATCTTTCATAGTCTCCAATGCATGAAACAGAGCCTTCCTCTTTGATGCATGCAGCCACTGAAACAATAAACATGATAAAATCAGTAATAGGAAGGTAGGTGTCAGTGAAAGCCAATTGTATTAAGGGGAGTATCAGTGAAATTCAAAAAAATGATGGTAAGTATAATGAAATTCAGTGTGATTAGGATGTTTATTAATGAAATCCAGTATGCTTAAAGAGGGTATCAGTGAAATGCAATGAAATTAAGGTGTTAGCTGAAGGATCAGCGAAATAGAAAAGGAATTCAGCTTACTAAGCATTGCAGAATAACGAAATGTACAGAGCCTACTTACATGGCCTAACCGGTGAATCGATCGCTCGACTAACAAGGAAACGACCACCAATACCGTTAGCACAGTGGCCACTGACCATGTTGGTGTTATGGCCAACGACCTCACCTCCCCCTCCTCTGAAACCATCGTTTACTGTGCCTTTCTGGTCTCTGACAGTACTTCAAAAAAGAACAAAACAGACATCAGAATAAAGTTGGTTGGGATCACTAAAAAACTTACTTATATACTACGGTCCTTTAAATATACTACACTGTTTCGATTATCTTCTATATGGTCGCCGCGATGGGTGTAACCAGGACCAGCCAAATTGGTATCAACTCATCTAGAGGTTCGAATTCCCGTAACATGCGCTAGATCCTACAGTCATGGGGTATATGTTACAACTCATGGCACTATTATTAGTTACTGTCGTTAGAACTGCGAATAAGGCGCGTGGTTCCGTACGCGGCTATCCAGGCAGGAAAATTAAGAAAACAGATCACAGTTATGTGAATATTTCATTGGATGAAAAGTAAAATAAACTGTATGTTTTTTCAATCACCTCACCCTCATAAATGAAATGAAATTTGTTCTGCGTTTTAACTTTTCCCCACCTACATGATAAAACGGAGGGACCCGCAGTACGCTCGCAGGATCAAATTACATTTATTATTCAAAACCCTCGTAAAGGTTCCTTAAAACGGAAAATTAATTAGGTTTCATACATTAGCTGTAAATATCAAATTTGACCCTGTAACTGATTCTAGAACAAATGATATGATAATTTGTTGCGATCGTCAAATTTGATAGCTGTAAATATCGAATTTGACTGTGTAATTGATTCTACATTGCGATTGTCAAATTTGATAGCTGTAAATATCGAATTTGACTGTGTAATTGAAGAACAGATGATATTTCGATCATTCGTGACGGTTTTCAAATTTGACTGTGTGAATGAATCAAAATTCAATATTGATGGTTTAAATATTTTTTAAATAATTTTTAAAATTTTGATGGTTATATAAATTTATTTTTTTATTTTTTTTTTTTGTCCAATTTTTATAAGAATTTTTTAATTTTATAAGTTTCAATGTTTCAGGATTGTTTACTTAATATTATTTATGTATTCAAAAAACTTATTTTAAACAAGGAAACTCACAATTTTTTTAAAATTTGCATTTCTTTGGATATTGACCAAATTCAATGGGAAAAAAAATCATGACTATTTATCAACGAATTCAGGTGAAAAGAATAGTTTTATTGTTACTAGTTAAACTTGCACGTTATAAATTAAAAAAAAAAAACAAAACAAAACAAAACAAAAAAAAAACACCAAATGCAAAAGTATCATTTTATGTCTCCTTATTGATATATAACTGAAAAAAATAAAAAAATAAAAATAAATATATATAATAATAATAAATATATATAATATCGTGGTTTTTAATATTAAAATAAAATTTAATATTTTAAGGCAAAGGTAACTCTTTTATGTTTAGGTTGATTTTTTTTGTTTAGTAAGGAAAATCCATTGTACCACTTTAATTATGTAGAATTCACAGGTCATACATGTGATTCCAACAAATTCCTACAAGAATTTCAACAAAAATAGAGTTAAAATATACCTAGGAAAAGACCAAAATATAGAAGATAACGAGTCATGTATTGGGTACATGAGTTAGTTTATGGAAAATTATGATTTAATATTTTTATATGGTTTTTTCTTTAAATAAATGAAGTAGAGGCTTCTCTCCAAGCTTTTTGAGCATAGGAATAAAATCTTAAATCAAAATAAATAATTTGTCTTTTTAGATCCGATAGATCATTATTGGCTCTCAGCGGAAGTTAACCATCATCATCTAATTAACGTAATTGTGTAAAGATGGAGTCTAAACTTTTTAAACTTTGGTTTTTCATTAAATTTTGGTGATACAATTCACAATTAAATTACAATTTTCCCCCCTATTTAAAATATATTTTATATTAAAAATAATTTATTTAAATTACATTTATTAATATATGAATTAAAAGATTTAAAAAACTCTTTGAAACTGAACCACATATTTAATTATTTTAAAATGTTTAATTTACATTAATTAGATAGCAAAAATATATAAAATATTAATTCAAAAAATTGTCAAAGATTAGTTTCTTCTTCCAACTAAATGAGTTCAAGTCTCAATAGGCATGTTGTATCTGGCTCATTAATGACCTTTATGAATAGTTGTATCTAGGTGTAATAATGACACAATCTATTGAATATTCTCATTATTCTTAAGAAAATTATATAGTCTAACTAATAAACAAAATGATCTTTTTTAAGGCGTCTTTTCTAGTTAATTTTAACCAACATCCCACATATATTTTTAAAAACTTGAGTTTAAGTTGTTTAATATGTAGAATTCAAGTGGGAGTAATCTTTAAGTGCTACTTTTTGGAGTTTCGAAGGATTTTTGGCCAAAATCTAGCTAAAAAAATTGTGGCCAAATCTTGATTTGTGTTATTTAAACTCTTTTTTTTACTACATATTGGATTCAGCACCCTCAAAAACCCATGAGACACTTTGACTGTGAAGAGCTCACCTGTAAAACTTGTGATTTCAATAAATATCTCTTAAATTCTAAACAAATTACATGGAAAATAAAATAGAAAACTTTTACTACTCCAACTTAAATAATAAATACAAATTTAAAATAAGATTAAATTCATATAATATAAATAATCAAAATTTTATTAAAAAACATAAATTTTTTATAAAACAAGATTATATATATTTTTATAAAAACAAATTAAACTGTAAGTATTTAAACATTGAATTATAAGGCTCTAAAATATAACATATATTTTTTTTCTTTTTAAATTGGATCGTATTTGACCTATCACATTCAAACTGACCTATCACATGGACCGATCAAATAGATTGCCTTCACGATGCAGATTTCACCATCAATCGCATATTTTACCATCAATCTAGAGCACTACGAACAATATAATATGAAATGATTAAAATTATAGAAAATATGACTTTACCAAAATATTAATTATATTAGTATGATGAAATAGTTTTTTAAATAAAGTTTTAAACTAAATATAAACAATATAGATTTAAGAAGAAGCATGAAGCATTTCTTAATTTTGGCGAATCATTTTTCCCCCAAAAAAAAATTTAAAAAATGTAATCACAAATATTGTGTGTAAATTTGTATATAAATTATGTTTCTAAGATAGAGTTTATTATATTTAATGTATTTTAAGAAATATATTATTATTTATTTTTATTTTATTAAATTCGTATATTATTTAAATGTTTTAAAATGTATTAAAAATGTAGAAGAAAGTTTTTTGGATTAATTATATGGTTAGGATTTGGTGTTTCCAACCAACTAATGTGTTTCATCCTTAGGACTAGGTGAGAAATCCATTGATTAGAAAGCATAAATAGTAACCATTTTTTTTGGTATGTAAGCACCCATGGGGATTTGAACAAGTGACCTATTACAAGGAGTGCCTTAAAAGTGCACCCATTCATTGTCAATCCAGAGTTAACCGTTAAAAACTAATTGTTGGTGAATTAGTTAATAGGTAAAGAAAATAATTATTTGGGAATTAGTGGTAGGGAATTATCTTATTAAAATATTCTATATTTAGTTGAAAATAGCTGTTAAGGAATAATTAAATATAAAATATTGAATTCAAATATTATGGAATTAATGTAAAGTAGTTATTTATTAATAATTTATATCATCTTTTGTTAGGGGTTGACTTATTAGAAAATTAGTTTAATGAGAAGATTTTTCGGCCAAGATTATAGTATTTTTGTCGACATGTTTAGAACCAACGAGTGTGTGGTTCATCATCAAGACAAGTTGAAGATCATGGCTAAAAGTCATGAACCACACTCGTTGGTTCAACAAAAATACTATAATGTGATCTCCGCTGAAAAATCTTCTCATTAAACTTAAATTCAACAAGAAAACTAGTTGTTATGAATTTAAAATATTTAATCCCAATATTAATCCAATAATTATTAATTTATGAATATCAAGTTTATATTATTGGAAAGAGGGACGATTAAATTCCTCAAAAAGGTAGCCATGATAAATTAAATCAAATTAGAGTCAAAGTTTAACGAGAAAATTACTACTAGTTATTTTATATTGTTATGCACACATTTAAAAAAATGAATTTAGATAATAATAATAATAAAATAAGGGATCAAGGAAGAAAAAAAAGAGGAGAAAGGAGAAGAAAGGAATGATGAGTTATGATGAGAGAATTGGAATCCAACTCTCTCATCATCCCTATTAAGATTTTTGGCATGCCTTTTGATCTCAATCACCTCCCTAAGCTTCCTCTGGTGGAAGTGATCTACCTTAGCGATAACTTTGGATTCTTCAATGCAAAAATGGTGCTTAATTTTTCTACATGCTCGACTAAGGCTGATGAGCGGGAGCGATTGTGTCTAATGTCTGCAGACTGCTCATTGATTCTTTGTTTAATAAATCTACATGTTTCTTCAATGTAGGGAATACCATAGAAGCAGGGAACAAGGTAGACCCCTTTCTAGTTCTTAGGATCAATAGGGTCTTTAACCAATCTAAGAGAATTTTTAATGGTATTGAGAGGTTTGAATGAAAAAGAGACATTAATCTTCTTAAGGATCATCTTATTTGTTAGGGGTTAACTTATTAGAAAATTAATGTTATGAATTTAAAATATTTAATCCCAATATAATCCAATAACTATTAATTTATTAATATCAAGTTTATATTATTGGAAAGAGGGACGATTAAGTTCCTCAAAAATGTAGCCATGATGAATTAAATCAAATTAGAGTCAAACGTTAACTAGAAAAATACTACTAGTTCTTTTATATTGTTATGCACACATATTAAAAAAAAAAAAGATATAATAATAATAAAAATAAAAATAGGGGATCAAGGCAAAAAAAAGAGGAGAAAGGAGAAGAAAGGAATGATGAGTTATGATGAGAGAGCTAGAATCTAGCCCTTACTAAATTTCCAACCATCATCTTATTAAGCTTTTTGGCATGTCTTTCGATCTCAATCACCTTCCTAAGCTTCTTATGGTGGAAGTGATCTACCTTAGCGATGACTTTGGATTCTTCAATGCATACATGGTGCTTTGATTTTTCTGCATGCTCGGATAAGGCTAATGAGCAGGAGCTATTGTGTCTAATGTCTGCAGCATGCTCATTTATTCTCTATTTAATAGATCGACATGTTTCTCCAATGTAGACAATACCACAGGAGCAGGGAACAAGGTAGACCCCTTTCGAGTTCTTAGCATCAATAGGGTCTTTAACATATCTAAGAGAATTTTTTAATGGTAGTGAGAGGTTTGAACAAAGAAAAAACATTAATCTTCTTAAAATCATTTTATTGGTTAAGAGTTGACTTATTAGAAAAAGACTTCTTATAAATTTAAAATATTTAATTCCAATATCCCATAATTATTAATTTATTAATATCAATTTTATTATTGAAAGGATAAGTAACCATAATAAAATAAATTTGAAAAGTTAATTAAAAAAAAAAAAAAAAAAAAAAAAAAAAAAAAAACTATGATTATTTTTAAGATGCTAGTTTATTTTATCCGATGTACACGTTGGACATTGACATAATTTTATCCGATGGTACACGTCTGACATTGACATACATTTCAATTTAGTGGCTGCCAAGTTTTTCAAAAGTTGATGGTTGACAAAGCCCGCGAAAAAAGATACCCAAGAGGAAAAACCTTAAAAAAGTTAAACTCCGTTGGTGACACGTTTCTCAAAATTCCCTTCGTGAAAAGTTTTTCAAAAAGAACGAGAGATGTAGTCCCCGTAATTTGAGGAAAACCTTTTTACTGAATTTTAATTCGTTTAAATATTTTTTAAAAACATAATAATAATAATATTTATTTTTAGTCACAGTTAAGTCAGACATCAAATTGGTGTATGAGACTTTCTTTGTTGGTGGAACAAGGGACTCACTTCCACATAGTGATTTGACTGCTAAGTCTAGCGAAGGCATACATACTCTACCCCCTCTGGTTTTGAACTTATGACCTCTTAGGAGAAAACATATGCTCTTAACCACTACGCCCACTCAAACTGTATAACCCATTTGCTAATTTTTTTAATATTAAATTTCCTCCACTCATGGGATCAACTATCTCCTTTATTTCTTTACCCATGGTTGAATTCTTCTTTTTAATCAATTCTGTTAACTGATAAAATATCTCCAATCTTCTGTTTTAAAAAAGAATGGGCTGTAAAGCACTTGGTAAAAAAAATGGGTTGCTGGTTGCTTTTAGGTTATGTAATATTGTTTTATTAATAGGATTGATAATTTATTAGAACAATCATAATTAGATTTTATATTTAATTTATTGATTGCCATCAAGAAGCAAGGCTTCTGAAATCACAAAGAAAAGTTGTAAATTATACTACTTTAATTATATTCAAATGTCTGGAATACATATTTATTATATGGGCTAGTCTTAAATGAGATTAAAATATATTTTATGCGATTCCATAATTTTTTTATGCGGTTACAATCGGCATTCCTCCATAATTTTTATGTGGTTACGACCGGTATCCGCCCAGAATTTTTTTACTCAAGGTGGTCACAGTCGTCAACACGGGAGCCTCAAATTTTATAAATTATAATAAATTAATATTTATTTAATATTTGAATTTATTAAAAATATATATTATAAAAATATTTTTAAAAGGATTAACGATAAAACAAAATAAAAAATTTAATTTTAAGTTTTTTATATGTGTGAAAAAACAATTTTCACAACCAAGTGTTATGGACCTGTGTTATTCTTTCGAGATAAATTATATTTAAAAATACATGTTAGTTACAAATAAAATTTTCATCTCTATCTCATTTCAATTTCCATTTATTCACATCTCAACCATATAAATTGAATGGTATTAATCCATAACTTTTTATTTAATGTGGTTGAGATGAAGAACCCATAATTATTTTATGCCTGATATCAATCCATAATTTTTAGGATGTTAGTGATAGATATCAATCTATAAGTTGGATGTCAACACTGTAGATATCAATCCATAATTTTTAGGATATGTGTTATAGATATCAAGGATGTCAATTATGGATGGATAGATATCAATCCATAAGTCGGATCTCAACATTATAGATATCAATCCATAATTTTTAGGATGTCTGTTATAGATATCAATCCATAATGTCAACACTATAGATATCAATCCATAATTTTTGGGTCTCAATGAGAGAGTCTGACCTTAAGAGTGTTGAGAGAATTGAACATGTGACCTCTCAATTGCACATGCCCAGTGTCGAGAGAATTGAACATGTGACCTCTCAATAGCACATGCCCTTTAACAACTGGGACTTGACCTACTAAACTAACCACAATCCATAATGACCTACTCTAACTTATAAAGGAAATCAACTTTTTCACAGGAATCCAATAAAATAATTTCAAAAAAGAATGTGATTTTTTTTGTTATTTTAAAGGCATTTTTGACTGCATAAATGGATTGAGCACCCTTAAAAACCCTGGGGCACTTGAATTCAACATATTAAACAACTTAAACTCAAGTTTTTAAAAATCTATGCAAGATTTTATTAAAATTAACAAAAAAAAATGTCGTGAAAATGTCATTTTCTAAGTTAAAATGTGCCATTCCATAATAAGTATTAAAACACCTACTCCATCATACATCCCACATTGCTAATATATATATAATTATATATATAATATATATAATATATATATATATAATTTCTATTTTAAATTGGGTTATTATATTATAAAAATTAATTAAATATATAGTTGAACATATATGCATTTAAAAAAACATGTAACAAGATACTTAAAAATGAAGATTTAACTTCACTTTGTCATGAAAATTCTTAATTTGTAAATAGGTTTTGTTACAATATTGTGGCTTTCAATATTACATGCCCAAAAAATTGTAATTCACTTCATATGAAACTTGCTCATATGACATTTTTTTTTAATTAGTCAATTTAATTAAAAAAGTAAGAGAGCATAACTATGATGACAAATATTAATAATTAATTTGTGTATACTACTACGATTATTCTAGAATATTTCATGAAGGTTGAATCTCTATTATCCACTTAATAATTATTTATAACTAAATTAAAATTTTGGAAGCTTTAATCCAAAATAGAATATTGAGCCTAAATATATATGAGGAAGATATCTCATTCCTTTACTTGAGCTTGACTTGAAATTACATTTAAACAAATATTAATAATAATTAATAATACAAATAGTTAAAAGTACAAAATTCTTATCTTTCACAAAATATTTTTTTATTTATAGTATGTGGAAGATGTATACTTCTTTAATCCTTAATATAAACTTGACACATAATATTTTTTAAAAATATTAATAGTATTAAAAATATTATAAATAAAATACTTTAAACTCTTTAATGCTTTAATATAAACTTGGCAAATAATATTTTTTAAAATATTAATTAGTATAAAAAATATTATTTATAAAAATACTTTAAACTCTATGTTAACCACGTGTAGTTAATATAACGAAATGGCCTTTCCACGGATCTACTAGAATTTTATAATTAAACAAGTTAAACAAAAGTTTCAAAATCTCAGCCAGAATTTGATTAAAATTAACTAGAAAATATTTTGAAAAAGGTTCATTTAAAGTATATTATAAATATATATAATATTATTATAATATATACCCCTAAAATCTATTTAACAATTAAGAATTTGTTAAGTGTTTTTACAAAAGTATATATTTTTAACTCCATGTTTTTTTAAGTAAAGTTATAATTTAATTATTTTTTATGGTTTTTTTAATTTTGTTAATGTGATATGTATTATAGGTAAGTGTTTTGATGTGTGCTTGCATTTATCAGCCATTTAATTTATATAGCTACACTAGTGGTGTTTAAAGGTGATTTTTAGAACTCAATTGAAAAAAGATGTGTAATTCCTTTTATATTTAAAATAGAGTTCAAATATGACATTTAAAAAAATGATTTGTTATAAATTGAATATTTTAATTTCCAACATAATTTTCCTTTCAACTTTACATGCATGTTTTTCTTTTGTCTTTTGTCCTTTTTCTTTTTATTTTCGGAAGAAAAAAATCTAAGCCACTTGGCTTTTTAGGTGTTGAAATTCCAATGCAAGTAGAATTTCTAATCATGATAATTTCTTGTGATGATATATATGTTTCCTTTTAGCATTTACTTTATTCAATTATGTCATCAAGCAATTATGCATTCAAAAATAAAAGTAGAAATCACAATGCACAAAAGACAAGAGACTCTAGAGATTAGGCCAAAGGCCAAGGAAAAACCCATCAATCCTTTCCTTCACATAAAAATGAGAGATATCCAAGTCATAAACACACTAACCAATAAAAATATGGCAGTTAATCCCTCAAATGCCAATTCAACCCTCCAAACAAATGTCCACATGAAGTCTGTCAAGATGACATATGTTTGTCCATAAGTTCACTTGCTAGATTTTGTCCACAACATTGCTCATAAAATCCCACTTGTATGTCCTCAAACTAGCCTTAGTCCATAAGAGTAAAGTGCCTTAAATAGCTCATTGATCATAGATATGTAGTGTCACAAATAACTCGTATACCACAATTAATTATGCGTCGGGAAGCTTATATAATCATAGAAGAATGTTGCCATAGATAACTCAGATACCTCAGAAGTATGGTACCTTAGAAAGCTCAGATATATGTCTTAGAAAGTCTCAGATATATGCCTCAGAAATCTCGAATATATGCCATAGAAAGTCTCTGATATATGCCTCAAAAACTCTCATATATATGACACAAAAATCTCGGATATATGCCTGAGGAATCTCAGATATTTGCCTCAAAAAAGCTCACACTTGTGCCTTAGAAAAGGTCTTACAAAGTATGTCCTTGATGATGACGAATTAGCTCTATTTATAGTTGTTCTTCCATGCAAAGGGGCACATATCTTGGACAGGACGGCTTGACCATTGAAGGGACAACTTGGAAAATTGGAGGGACAAATGACACTTTCAAAAATTTAAATTTATTTCTTTTACAAGGGTCACAAAGAACATGCCCTTTTACATTTTCTTTTGACCAAAACAAAGCATGAAGAACATGCTAGAAAATAAAAGTAATTTTTCTTCTTGTATTTTTACGTAAAATACATATTGTTACAAGTAAAATGATAATTATGAAGAATGACCCTAGTTACAATTTCAACATTAGGTGGAGGACTTTTGGATCAATTCATATCCCCAGTCTTACAATCACAAACCTCGCCTATGTTCATCCTACATTTCATTAAAAAATTGTACAGAGTTTGTAAAAAAATCACTAAAAATCATAAAATTGCCCTTCCATACCTGCTCTTGTCATTCACATTTCTAAAAACTACCTTACAAGAATTGATTTTCTCCATTCATAACTTCGAATGCCTTCATTTTTGTAAAATGCAAGCTCTTATTGATAGAGACAACACTTTTTTGGAGAGACTGTTTGCCTATTGGTTTAACTAGCAGTAGATGTGGGATAAAAAAATGTTTTGTAATGTCGTGATTATGTCTCGCAGTTCCTGTAAAATTGGATCTAGGTTGGCTACTTCTACTTGAGCCTTGTGAGAGGTCCAATCTATGGCCACTTGCAAAGCCCCCATCACATGAGTTTTTTCCACCCCATTTTGAGATGCTTGATTGAGTAGCACCCACATGACCAAAAGTTCCACTCTCATGCCAGTCCCATGACCACCTACATAAGTAATGTGGATTATGTTGCTTGCCAAGAGGAAAAGAATTAATCATGCACCCGTGACAGGGTTTGACCCTGACTGGCCCCATGGAAAGCTTGGAACCACCGGTAACATTTAAAGATTCCTGATTTGACCAAATTTGGAGGGATTTTGTACTCTTTGGCCCACCTCCTAACTAGTATGGTCATTACCTCTCCTAGATTTTCTTGCGTTGGAAGATAGTTTGGTTTCGTTCCCACCGAAATCCTAACACCATTAAGCATGGGAACACAACATAACATTTCATGGATAAATCCTCTTCCCAAATCATTCAAAGAGGCTTCCAGACTATGGATGCTTTGAGTTTGGTTACCAACATGTTCCATACCTTCCCTACATAAGGGAGGTGCATAAAAATATGATTAATTGATTCTTCATTTTCCTCACAAAGGGAACATTTGTTTGGTCCAACCCATCCTCTCTTAAACAAATTCCCCCCCAAGTAAGAAGTGTGTTGTTCAAGGCTAGAATAATTTTGCATTTGAAGGGCCTAGGGTTCTTCCAAAGAAGCTCCCACCACCATTTTCTCTCAGGAGGAGCCTCTACCTCCACTTTAGATAAACAACCTAATTTGGTTGTGTAATGTCTCAAGGCCTCATTTTTTTTAATTATCTAAACTAAGGAATCGAGTTCATCAACGTTGATATTGATGAAGTTTGAGCAACAAGACACCACATAACATCCCATTCTACCACTTTTTCTCTGGTGAAGCATAGAGCTTCAATCGATTCCCATTGGTCCCTTCCCCATTCTCTAGGTTGCAAGGACCTTGCATCGGCTAGGAAATATATGTTTTGAGAGTGAATATCCCTCAGCACTTCTTGTGACAATAAAAATTTTCCCCAACTCCTAGCTAGGGATCTTCCCCAATGTCACCTATTTGCTAGGCTAACCAATCTCCTACAAGAGGAAAAGAATTTACCAACACTTCCCACACAATAAAAGTATTATTTTCATGCTTATAGGAAGTTCAAATCCAATCAATTATAGATTGACTTGGGAAGTACTTTAATGCCATTACTCTCCCCTAGAGGCATGTATTTTGTATCAAGCAACACATGCATTTTTCGGCCAAAGCTTGGGAGAAAGGAAGATATTGTTCAAACCCCATCCTCCTAATGATTTTGGAACCACTACCTTAGTCCATTTTAATATGGGATACCCTCCTTCTGCCTGCTCCCTGACCAGAGGAAAATGAAGGCCTTCTCTTTATCTTCGTTAGAATTTCCTTGGGAACTGAGGCTAGGGATGTCTAGTAGATCGAGAAACTCTTAGTAACTAAAAATAAGAGGACCAAGCATCCTCCTCTTGACAAAAATCTGTTGGTCCAAACCATAATCCTATCCTCCAGCTTACCACACAATCAAATCCAATCCTCAATGTTAGGTCCCTATAATACTAGTGTAGCCTCTATATTGTTATTGTGTGCCCCATAGAAGCCCATTATTGTTATTGTTGTGCCCTTATATTATTATTGTTATGTAGGAACTAATTATATTTTCACTCTTTAAATTCCTATGTACGCCAATGAGGTCTTATCATTTGAATCATTCAAGAATTGTTCATTTACGTGATATAAGGGGAGGTTTCCCCCTCGAAGTGGCTTATCATCTAGTCATTGATATATATTTTCTTTTTTTTTTGCACTATTTTTTATCTGCATACATAACATTTTGTATTAGAGCTCTTGATCCTAGGATTTTTCTACCTAAAACGGGTCATCATGGCATTTTTGCTATAACTTTTTTTTTTTTCTACGAAACTTCAGATAGTGAAATTGATATCACATGAAGGCGAAATGTTGATGAACATATGGGTATAATTTCATAACTTGGTTCGCTATGTTTTTGGAGATAGGGTTCATGGAAGTTAGGAAGCAAAAATAAAATGGGACATGGACTATTTTAAAGTAGACATGGAAGGTTTGAAGGAAGGTTTGACAAAATTGCTACAAGAAAGGCTTCCTAGAGGTGACAAGGTATTCCATGAAACTCATGATGAGAACAAAATGAATTTGAATCATGATTTTAGATACTCTAATTTTGGGTTGAAGACCAACCATATTCCAAATATAGATATGAGAAATTTTGATGGAAAGGATCCAATAACATGGATACTACAAATGGAGCATTTCTTTGATCTACACGATGTGCAACATGTTAAGTCTTGAAAATGTCATTCATTTCCATTACACTTTCACTATTATGTCCATTATATCACCTCCATTTCACTACTACGTCACCACATTCATCCCACTTTCATTATCATTGGACCACATTTATGTTTTTCCAATCTTTATTAATTCTAAGCTTTTTGAGTGAATTTGTGGTTAAAAATTAGGAAATAATGTGCATATGCTTATACCTAACAAATGGGTTGAGATTGTTGACATGTGTAGGTTGAAGGGAGGCTTCTAGAAGACCCTTATGTGGCACTCTAAGGCCAAATTCGAATTTGAGTGGAAAGAATCATGGGATCATGAGGATATGTGTCACATCTCCTAATTGTATTGTAACTCTAAAAAAGACATGTGTCTTATCAGTTCCTATTTTGATTAGGACTCTAGAGGTAGAGGGAGAAATTCATGGATTATCATTAATGAGATGGCTCTCATCTTTTTGTATAAATAGGAGATCTCTCTCCT
>APFE031390262.1:0-23314 GCA_000404065.3 Pinus taeda | reverse complement strand
GAACCAGTAAGTGAAAAAAAACCCACTGACCAGGGTATCCCTCAACCAGTAAGTGAAAAAAAAACACACACATCCCACTGACCAGGGTATCCGTGAACCACCATGAACCAGTAAGTGAAAAAAAACCCACTGACCAGGGTATCCCTCAACCAGTAAGTGAAAAAAAAACACACACATCCCACTGACCAGGGTATCCGTGAAAAAAACCCACTGACCAGGGTATCCCTCAACCAGTAAGTGAAAAAAAAACACACACATCCCACTGACTAGGGTATCCATGAACCAGTAAGTGAAAAAAAACCCACTGACCAGGGTATCCATGAACCATGAACCAGTAAGTGAAAAAAAACCAGTAAGTGAAAAAAAACCCACTGACCAGGGTATCCCTCAACCAGTAAGTGAAAAAAAAACACACACATCCCACTGACCAGGGTATTCGTGAACCAGTAAGTGAAAAAAAACCCACTGACCAGGGTATCCCTCAACCAGTAAGTGAAAAAAAAACACACACATCCCACTGACCAGGGTATCCGTGAAAAAAACCCACTGACCAGGGTATCCCTCAACCAGTAAGTGAAAAAAAAACACACACATCCCACTGACTAGGGTATCCATGAACCAGTAAGTGAAAAAAAACCCACTGACCAGGGTATCCATGAACCATGAACCAGTAAGTGAAAAAAAACCAGTAAGTGAAAAAAAACCCACTGACCAGGGTATCCCTCAACCAGTAAGTGAAAAAAAAACACACACATCCCACTGACCAGGGTATTCGTGAACCAGTAAGTGAAAAAAAACCCACTGACCAGGGTATCGTGAACCAGTAAGTGAAAAAAAAACCCACTCACCAGGGTATCCAGGGTATCCGTGAACCATGAACCAGTAAGTGAAAAAAAACCCACTGACCAGGGTATCCCTCAACCAGTAAGTGAAAAAAAATCACACACATCCCACTGACCAGGGTATTCGTGAACCAGTAAGTGAAAAAAAACCCACTGACCAGGGTATTCGTGAACCAGTAAGTGAAAAAAAACCCACTCACCAGGGTATCCGTTGAACCAGTAAGTGAAAAAAAACACACACATCAAATGTGACGGTGAAAAATTTTCAATAATTGTCAAATATGTTCTGAAATCTAAAATACTTCCCACACAACGTCAATACCCATTTAAATTCAAATTCAGATCTAATCCAAAAACTAAATTTTATGTCTTTAAATAGGCTACATTAGAGAAGGATGCCATGGAAAAATCCATGGCTTAAGAATACCATGGGAAAAACCAGGGCCAAGCTCCATCGTTGACGTAGCAATCACCAATCTCCAGTGTCCCTAAACCAAGGCAAGACCAATGCAAGCTCATCACCAATCTCTAGTGTCCCTGAACCAAGGCAAGCTCCATTCAATCTCTAGTGTCCCTGAACCAAGGCAAGATCCATCCAATCTCCAGTGTCCCTGAACCAAGGCAAGCTCCATCATTTATGTAGCAATCACCAATCTCGAGTGTCCCTGAACCACACAGAAAATTTTATTATTCCAAAACATATGAGACTAATCCAAAAACTAATAACAATAAAAATTCATTGCAATTTTACGTCTTTAAATAGGCTATATTAGAGAAGGATACCATGGACAAATCCATGGCTCAAGAATACCACGGGAAAAACCAGGGGCTGTCAAAACCCCTGGTTTATTATAAATTATAAGTTATATATAGAATTTTAGGGTTAAATTTAATTTATATTGTCAAGAGGTGCTTTCAAGCCGAATATAGTAGAGATGTTGTAACAAAATGTTTGGCATTTTGACTAAATCAAATTACATAAAAATAAAAATTAAAGAAAAAATTTCATGTAATGTAAATAATTTACTTTGTCAAAATAAAAGAAAGGAATAAAAAATAACCGTATAAAAATCAAATAAAAATAAAAATGCCCATGGTATTGATCCATGGTATTGACCCATGGTATTGAAAATCCATGGTATTGGCTCGTGGTATTCATATGGAATATAACTTATTTAAAAGAGAAAATTAATCTATCAAAACAATTCACCAAAACTGCAAATTTAATTATTATAATCACTTTAAAATTCATAGTCCAAATACGTGGCACTAAAGTGTATTTATGGCACCCCATTAACATGTTAGTATTGATACCATGGCTCCCTCCGGATGGAGGAACAAAATATGGATACTAAACCACCCTCCTAAATATATTTTGTTTATGTGCTCCCATTTATTCTTTTATTGTTCGTTGTCCAAAAAAATATGGAAGGAAATAAGTTAAATGGAACAACAATACTTATCCTTAGGAACAAAATATGTGGAAGAAAATCTCAAAGGTTGTTAGCAAATTACAAAATTCTAAAACACAAAAAAGTTAAATTTGAATCAGTCTATCATTTATTCATTTATTGTGTTTTTCTAAAGAAGTATAAAAAAAAAAGCCAAATAGAAAAAACAACATTTATCTTTGAAAACAAAATATGTGGAAAAAAATCTCAAAAACTATTTACAAATTACAAAATTCCAAAATAAAACCAATAAAAATACTTATTAACAACTTATCCTTAGACAAAATATGTGGAAGAAAATCTCAAAACCTATCTGCACATTACAAAATTCCAAAACATAAAGCAATCAAAGCACTTATTAAACAACTTTTATCCACACTAAGAGATATCAAACAAATATCGAGGGAAAATAATCACTCCCTCACTCATGAAGCCTTCATTCAAACATACTTCCTTTTTGGGATTTTCTTGATTGTGGAGGTCAAGGTTCTAGTCGTGTGAGAGGAGTTAGTGGGATTTTAGATATGAATTTTAACATTTTTTTAAAGCATATGTGTACTAATATTGGTTCAACTTTAAACAATTTTGCAAAGTTATTTTCTTTAAACTAATTTTAGAATTGGTAAAAGAATAAGGATTTCAAAAATTGTATATCTATGGGACCCAATGAATTTAATCAGGTCGATGATAACAATAACTCAATTATAAAATTACTCATTTTTTTTTTTTTAATTACTTATTTCTTCCTTAAAAAAATTGTAATCTACGATATCTTTCTTTGATATCTCTTGAGCATGTCTAGAGACACAACTAGATTTGGACCAAAGCACATGCAAGGTTAAAAAAAAAGTTGAGTAGGTCCAAAAATATATTCTTGACCTTTGGAAATAATTGACATATTTGTTTTGTTTACTACTATTTGATCTTTCTTTCTTTCTTTTTTGCAAAAACTATGATTTTCTTTTGGGATATATATGTTTATATGCTAGTGTTCTTTACCGTGAAATACCAAATTTTTGGAACATTATATAATGATGTACCTAAATGTATGAACTTGCAACTATTTCAATGAAGGTTGCCTTTTTTTCCCTCTTTTGATGATTTCAAAAAGCCTTATTTCTTTCCATAAGAAAAAACATTTTAAAATGTTTTTTTCTTATTGGAAAGAAATAAGGCTTTTTGAAATCATCAAAAGAGGGAAAAAAAACGCAACCTTATATAATTTATGAGTTAATTTTCTAACTTTTTAAAATATATACTAATTTTCATTATTCAAAAAATGCTCCATCAAAATTATAAAGGAAAATGTTATTTAAAAAAAAAAAAAAAATCTTTACACTTTAAAATAAGTGTAGGTTCTTAAATATCTACATCTTGCATATTCCTTACATATTGTCTTAGTGATCTATGGATTGAGAAGATCAATGAGTATGTCGCACTCCTTGTTTTGTTGCCATCCTTGTTTTATTTTTGACATAGTCATTTATATTTCTTTGAGGTGTTTTTTCAAAGTTGGAATTCTCTCATGTGTGTTAGCACTATGCAATTTCCATAGGCTAACAAGAGAAATTCAGAGGTAACCACAAACCACTTTTAGGCTAGAATCTAGATTTTCTAGCCTTAAAGAGGGCTCTCTCACTTAGGTTGTTCAACTAATCTTATATTAGGCTAGGTATAGTGTTCAATAATGTCTGATTTTCAATGGTTTGCTGGTAAAAAAGGAGACAGCTCCATTGGGCATGGAGTTATGGAAGATTGATTATTTGTCTGGTGACAGATGAAGCGAGAAAGGGTTTTTCCACAGGGGCAAGGTAGGCAGTCTTGGTGATGGAATTAATTCATTGTAGGAGGGTGAGTGTGAGAAAAATGGAAGCAACACAATGAGTATCAAAATAGAGATAAATTTTGAATGTCGTATTAAGAAGAAAACATAGATCACTTGGTAAAACTAAGTCAGAGCACCCTTTAGATGAACTATGAATTAAGTTCTAGTTCATCCAAGAATGAAGACATACATACAAGAGATGCAAATATCATAAGACAAACTTACAACATGAAAGAAGCACAACACCATCAAGATCTGACACAAGAAATTTTTTTAGAGAATATATCACATAACTGCCTAAAACTAGGGAATGCATAAATACATCTTTTCTAAACACTTTACATTAATTCCTCAGCCCCAAATCAAGCTTGTGAGTATGAAAATGTTTTATTACAATTAATAACACCTAAAAAACAAATTACATCATGTTTAGACTAACATAAGTCGCTCAAAAGTAACTTTGTTTCAAGACGCAATGCCTGGCACTGCACAAACTCCCAAACTTCCAGAACTGCAAAAATGCAGCGCAAAAACGCAATGCTTGATGGTTGAGAGGATTCTAGTAGGTTCCTGAGCTAATTGATAGCTCCAACACTTGCAAATAAACCTGCATATGGACACCTTACCCTTTAGAATCTTTCCTTTACCATACAAAATCTCAAACTCCGACAAATCCTCTTGTAGCAAAAAACATAACATCTATCTCAGAAGCACAACACCATCTTATTTTTATAGTTTAAGTGGTAAAGGATGTTTGTAGACAAGATGAAACCACTAATGATGATGTTGACACTGTAATGACCATGCTATATGCCCCATTCCATCATCCCTTGACGAAAAATGCAAAATGCCCAACTTTACATAAAAAACACTAATGCTAGCTAGAGCACAAAATTTAACGAAGATGCTTCTTCAAAATAGTTTTAGAGTTCTAACTAGATGTGGTCGTTAGGGGAACTTTGTGCCAAACAATATCACCTAGAACCCCAACCATATAACCAAGCATACTTTTTAGGTAAAAGCCAAAAAATAAAATTGTGTTACTTCACCCCTTCCAACAGTCAAATTTTGGCCACCTCAAAGAATACGTCTAATCTTCCCCTATCTTTCTCTTCCAATTATTTTAGCACTTGGCTCTTAGTTATTTCCTCTAGAGTTGACATGATGCTTGTTTTGCAACATTGAATAGTCTAAGGTTTAAGGAAAACTTGTTTTGTGCAACTAGTGTAAGAGTAATGACAAGGAATCTCCAAATTAACCTTTGATGATGATTAGGAAAGAAATTATACAAAAGAAACTAATAAACACAAACCTTCTTCAGAAAAACCCTAAAACAACTTGCAAATGTTTGATACTGGTGGCAGAAAAATCAAAGGGATAGGCGCAACACCATAAGCACAACGCACGAGAAAATGGGCTTTCAAACAGTTCTTAAACACACAAATTTATGAAAAGGAGCTTTAATTCAGTGTAATGGATTGAGTATATTTATATTGGAGGCTGTAAATAAAATTTTTATAGTTCGACAAAGGCAAGTGCAAAAGATGGAGCATTGTGTGGAAGCACAACGATTAGGAGAAAACACGACGAAATAAGAAAAAGCGCACCGATAATGAAAATGGTGTCTTGCAGGTTTTTATGTCATTTTCTTAGCTCATGCATGTAATTGGGTAACAATTCAAAACCAGGGTATTGAAATAAGCTTAAGTTTTCACTTGTGAAAGAGATTTGACCACCGGTTTGTGAGAAATGCAGTGCCCCTGCCTCCTTTTAATAGTTTGAGTGGTCAGTGATATTTTTATACAAGCTTCAAACTTGGATGATGATGCTGACACTGAAATGATCATATCACATACCTCCCTCAAGCCTTTCTTCATAAAAAATACCAAACATTCTTCTCCACACCCAAAAATGCAGTAGAGAAGGACAGTGACTGCTATTTTTTTTAATATCTCTTAAATTGTAAGACATATTGAGCTGGTTTTTTTATGTCAAGTTAGTATCATCATAAAACTTCTCCAAATTAGACTCACAGATTTCGAGAAAATGAAAAATGGATGTAGATTATGGTGGCTTGTTTCTCGAAAATCATGAAGCATTTTGACCTCAAATTAAGTGGGCTTATTCATATCACCCCCATATAATCTACTGTAAAAATTTCATGGAAAATGGGTGCATGTTTTAAGAGATATAGTGAAAATACGGTGATTTTGTAAAAGTGTAGCGCTCCAAGCTTATACTACCTTCGACCATCATCTGACATATTGAGGGTAGATGGCATGTAATGACCCATTCAACGTTTTAAACTTGTAAGAATGCTCCTAGGCCAAATGAAAACCTTCAAACCTCAAACCTTCTTCTTGGAGCAAAAGTGTGGTGCCTCCCCTACCTCCTTTGTGCAGCGAATAAGAATGACCACACACCGAGCTTCTGATGAGAATGATAAAGAGGAGAGATATTAGATGAATATAACCATGCAAATAACCTCCCATGATAATCAAGAGCAGAGTTTATGGCGATAATCACAATTTTGAATTTGGAAAACAAAAGCGTAACACTTGTACTGCAGGTCGTTGTACCCTTGCTGATGTCATGACCAGTCATGATTTGACACATAAACTAACTCAAAACACCTATAATTATGTGCCCAAGATGAAAAAGCGTGACAACACAATCTTTCTCATGATTACCTTGATGCAACTTGACCACTATACCTATTTAACTTGACCCCTTATGATTACCCTTTTAATGATGATCCCTCATGACATTACACTTTGAATTATGACAAATAGATCCCTCATGACATTACACTTTGAATTATTTTTGTTGCTCATTTGGACCAAATTCCCCAGAAGCATTATGGAAGTTATTGACTTTATATTCTTCATCTCATTTATAACGTCTATAAGACCAGCCAATTCCAACTTATTTACAATGTGTTGTTGCAACACCTTTTGAATCATACTTTCGAAGACTTAAATCGACAAAATATAAACATTTTATTTCCTCAGCTTCTGCTTTCGATTATTTGAAATTTTCAAGATAGTATGCTCCAATTTTTAAAGGAAACATAGGCCACAGTCCCTTTTTACCCTTTTCTAGTGTCTTAGATAGCCCAATGGTCAACTCGTAGAAAACCTATTACAAGAGCACTCTATTTCTCACTGTCCTTGGGAGAGCATGAGGAGGATTGTATGCACCAAAAACCCTGATATATGTTACTTCACTAATTAGGAACCGATCTGCCACCTTGATGAGGGTATTTCGAGCTCACTCTGACATACAAGGTGGGTCATGACCGAAGGGTTCCTGATATAGACAAGCAATAAAATATTTTGCAGTGGTTTAGAATGAAGCTTTGTAACTCAGGTTCCAAAAACTCTTATAGTAAATATGTATTGGCTCTGATACTTCTAGGGTCCATTTCAAACCCCACCCTTCTAAATGACATTTTGCACAAATTGAATGAAGAAGATAAGATGCCATGTAAAATTCTTATGGTTTATCTTTCTCTGGGTTCTTGGTTGTTTGAATATTTGTCTTGAGTGAAGATGCTAGGATACTCGCCTAATTGAATATGGTCCTTTAGTGGCTATTGTGTGAATCAAAGGTTCCCATTACCCAAGGAAAGTATATATTTTCTCTCCCATACAATTTGTTCATCACATCTACCATCAACTAATCCACTTTTTTGAAGCCTTATGTCTTATAGATTTGGTATGCCCTAGCCCTAAACTTAGTGGTTTCCTACCACCATAATTTCAATATTTCTTTGGCATCTTTGGCAGTTTCATTAAAAGTTATCAGCCATCTAGTGTTGAAAGATTCTTCTCGTTTAGGTAGCTTGTAATAAGTAGTAATGTTGGCAGTAGTCAAAGATGCTAAAATATCTCCATCATGCCTCATGATTTCCAAATGATCCTCATTTGCACGTTGCAATAACTAATCTATGGTTTCAACACAAGGAAACACTAGTGGGTGTGCAACTACTTTATGCAACTGAGATCTTTTGATATTGATACATACCTTGAAATCTTCTTTGTCTTCAGGGATGTCTTGGGTGGAAAACGAGTAAATTTTCCACCAAGTCAACTTTGTCTTCTTGTTGATATTGCAAGAAATGTTTCCATAAATTGGTAGAATGTGTGGGTTGTCAACAACTCCTTTGATACTACTTCCTACTCTAGCAGAACTCCTACCCAAACCTTTGCAAGAAATTTTTACCACCAGTGGTGTCATCTCTCCATTGAATGATCAAATGTTGATACAATCCAAATCAATGTCACTTGGAATTTCAAGATTTAATCCCAAGATGAATACGTTAACATGAATAAAAATAACATTAAACATAGATAAACTATTATTGTGGGTTCACAAGCACAAAATATATGTGGATCTTGGTCGCAATTTGGATCAGTAATAAGGTTGAAATCTCAATTGGTGAGACAAGTTGCACAAAATATTAAAAGGATAGGTCGCAATAGGAATTATTAGGTCTCCAGGTCGCACTAGAGAGTAAGTCGCAAGAGATATTGACTCTTATGAGTGTGCAAATGTGATTCAACTAGGGGTAGTCTAAGTGAATTAAAAAAAGGAGGAAGTCACAAGTCGCATGGGCTAGCGGGGTGCTTTCGGAGTTGACATTCTCTAATGAGACCTTGAGAATATGTCACTAGGGGTGATGGAGGATGGTCATGTGGTTGCAGCATGAACCAGGTCGCATAATCTCAAACCTTTTAAATTGTGACCTTGTGACTATCGAGAAAGGGATGTTGTAATTGTAATAACAATTCAGTCGGTAGTTACAAGGGAGAAGGGTATGCCCAAATGTGATTTCTCGATCTAGTATGGGTTGTTAATCTAGGTGGATCTTCAAAAACTACCAGTGGCATGGTAAAAGGCTCAAAACTCAAAATGGAAAGATTCGGATACACTTATCATCGGATCGTAGTGTTCATCACCCTGATTCCAATGGTGTGAAAGACACTCAAATCCAAGTTCATATGAAGAAGTTAGAGCAAGTCAAAGTTCAAGTTTGACTTGTCCAAGTGGCAGGAGGAGATGACGTGGCAAAAGGTTCAGTGAATGGGGAAGCGCCAAGTGGCAGGCTTCCATTGGTCTTGCATATCACAGATCACAGGAGCAAGAGGCTGCGGTTTAAAGAAAATCGGGCCAAGGGAGTAATTGTTGCGATGCGATCAAATCGCAATAAGGCAAAGTGTTTCTAAATTGTCCCTCGACAAGATCCCAGTTGCGATTGCTATATCACATATCGCAGATTGGAGGGGATCTAATGTTTACGAATGGGCTCCGGTGGAGTCTAGTTGTGGTGGGATATATATCGCAATAGTAGTTCACAGATCGGGAGAAGTAGAATAGAGTGCCGACCTCGGTTCCACAGCGATTCCGATTTGTGATGGGGTTTCATACCTGAGATTTTATACAGTATATTTAATAATCCCGGTGGGTCC
Organism: Pinus taeda; assembly: GCA_000404065.3. Taxonomy (NCBI): domain Eukaryota; kingdom Viridiplantae; phylum Streptophyta; class Pinopsida; order Pinales; family Pinaceae; genus Pinus; species Pinus taeda. The sequence continues at coordinate 13,725 of APFE031390262.1, read as the reverse complement.
ACAGAGCACCTAATGTATGGGTTTTGTTTTATCCACCGATTGCAATTTGCAATGGATCCAAGATGCAATATTTATTACACTACAGTTTATAATTGCCGACGGGTCTACCTTTATCGCCTTGTATTCATCGCTTAATGTAACATGCACACCTCTATCACTAACAATGATTATCTATTAAATCCCCTAGGTTTGGGGAAGCACCGATTCTTTGTAGTATCCTATTGTTTGAGGTTTAAATGTGAAAATAGTTTGTGAACTATTTGATAGTAGTTTTCCTATATTTGACAAGGATTGTTTCCGCACGGGCCCAAGAATCTCTGCCTGAAAACAAACTCGTGGCTATACTTGTCAACGGTTGAGAACTACCCCGAGAATTGAGGAGTAGCCACCCAATTATTTAATGGACTGCCTGCATTGTAGAAAGAGGGGAGGACTGGTTGAATAGTTCAGAGAAGCAAATTGCAACAGACCCTGACCTTGGTAGTAGGTCGAAACCTCATCTTGAGCAGTAGGGAGGTTTTGAGAAGGTGCAGAAGGCTTGATTATCCAAATTGGGTGTTTGGATAAGCATTTTTGCATGATTTTTCGCCAGGAAGTCAATTGTACTGTTTGTTTCTAGAGTTGGGCTCTCCATTTTCCAGTTATCTTCTAGATTGGAGGTATAAGGATGTTTTGTGTAAAATTATACTTGTACTTCTCTCTTTCCATGACATTTAATGAATGAAGGCCTCCCCACTATTGAGTAGAGCCCAGAGATGTAGTCAAAATTGGACAAACTCTGTAATCAAATATCCAAGTCTTGATCTCATGTGTGATTATGTCTCTTTTATCTTCTTTTTATATGCTTATGTTCCATGGTTTTTAAGTGCTCTGTTTCATGTAATTCTGATGCATCTATAAGAAAAAAAATCATGGATCATTTGTGACTCATGACTATACATGAGTTTCAACTTAGGGCAACAAGAGATACAATTAAGCTCACTCCCAATTGTTTCATCCCAAGCCTCAATCTTAGAGTGAACTAGGTGAGTAGGGAGAACTATATGAATTGACGATAGGTTTGATTTGCACTAGACGTGAGTTTGAAATTCAACAAAAGGATAAGTGATTTTGGGAGCACCGCCTAAGGGAGGTGTCATGTGAAAGGATGAATATTTGAGGTTGGGATGAATGTCAAATTAGTTGTGTGGAAGAGAGAGTTTAGGACACACAGTTTCATGGTGGGGAGTTAGGGAAATGAGGGAAGTCAAATTGGTCTTCATTTATGGTGAGGGAAGGGATATGAAAGGCTGGGGAAGAAATTGTAGAGTTGTGGCACTGAGGAAGAGGAAAAATGGAAAATTTGAAGGACCCAATGATTGCATGGAAGAGGAAGTGTTTCCTACCTGTGGGGGTCACAAGGTCACTAGTTGGTGGAGTGATTTGTGTGCTCATCTTTAGAGTGAGAATGAAATGGAGGAGAGGGGTGTTGGGTTTATATAAATAGTGCACATGTGTGAAGATATGGGCCGCAACTAGATAGTGCACAAAGATAAGGTCACATGCGACCGACATTAGATAAAGATCGCAAAACGGATTTGCACCAAGAAAAAGGTGGCATGCAACCTACTTGAAGGAAGTCGCAAGTTAAGAGTGGTCGCATGTGACTTATTACAAAGGGGTCACAAGGTCACATAAAAAATGGTTTGCATAAGGTATGGATGACTCATATGTGACTATGTGATTAATAGGGCCAATTAGTGTGAGATAAGATGTTGCAAGTGACTAACAGAGGTATGGGTTGTAAGTTGCAATGAAAACTGATGGAGAAATGTGTGACTAGGCTAATGAAATGAAACAATATGAATTTAATAATTGGGCGAGAGGGAAGGTCCTAAGTCACATGTTTAGGGCTTAGATGGAATCTCACCAATGTGACTAGTGACTTATAGAGAAACCTTGTTTTAGGATTTTCAATGTAGGATCTTTCTAAGTCCCAAATAGATCCTAAATATGTAAAAGGGATCATGAAATCCTAAGAGACCACAGGAAAATATTCAAATAAGGTCTAGTATGTGGGGGTCCAAAATTTTGAAATGAGCTAAATTTTGGAGTTGTTGTAGTTGCTACAACAATTAGCAATACACTAGCAGAACCCAAGATATCTACCCAAATCCATATAATGGATCAAGTCCTGATAATAGTGCAAGGAAGTATTGAATAGGAACTATGGTACTCCTAGGGTTAGTTTACCTTTTCTGGATATGTCCTTCCCTTATGTCTCTGTCAGGTCCTGTAAAATTTTACACGCCAAAATAGGAGTTCACACATGCAGGTCTTCAACAATGATGAAACGATCATCACATAGGGCTTAGTTTATTCATAAATTTAAAGTGATTTTGTAGTGTTTCTCTACTGCCAATAGGCCTGTTCATTACCTCGGTGAAATCAATCAAGAAATCACAAGCATTGCTTTGTTTCCAATAGGCTTGTTCAGTACCCTACGTATGAAACCTTTATCGATCCTTTACCCTTTGTTTAATTGATTTCACTTTAGTGTTCAAATTGGCATCATTTATCAGGTGTTTATTTTTGCTAGGGAAATGAGGGATCCTGAATTATTTTGCAAGCAAGAGAGGTTGTTTCTTGTTCGACAAAAACTATAATATTTTATGATTCATGTTTTTCCTCATGCCACACTGTTACATCTCATCTATGAATGATAGGTGAACAGTGAAACATAGCATTCTAAAATTTAGAACCAGGCCAAACATAGGGTTCAAGTTACAATAATAGGTCATATGTACTGATTAAGGATCCCGATACTTAGTATTTTCCTTGTTAATGAGTTAGACTCATAGGAAAGATGTTCAGGATGCATTTTTGATAATTGGTTCTAAGAGAGGCTTCCTTTTAGAGAAACCACCCCAGCCACGGGAAATCGTTAGGGTTAGGGTTTCAACGTTAGGGCAAAGTGACCAAGGAATCTATTCTAGGGTTTCAGTAAGTGTAAAGAGAAATTAGGGAAATTCTTTGAGACATTAAAGGCTTGTGAATAACATTCATATAATAAGGCTTGTGAAATCTCATGCAGTTCCATGCAATAGAGAGAGAAAATGCAATGCTAGGTCAATGGAAAGTAAGTGTAATGCAAGGAGAAAATAGTGCAAAGTGTAATATGGATGCATGATGTAATGCACCAGACAAAACTACATGAAAGAAAATTGCAGTGTGAATGTAATGTAATGCAAGAAAAATCTAAGTGATGTGATGATAATATAGAAAATTCCTAAATGCAATGTAGTCATGAGAAATGCAGGTAGATGGATGCAAGAAAAATGCATAATGGCATGAAGTAATAGACTACCTGCAATAAGGAACATACAACAAAACTGTTCAAACCCTAACTAGACTAAACTTGAAACCTTAAAAGAAAATCTTGATGAGTACACCCTAATTAGCAAACTCTGACATGTAAAACCTAATTAGGAAACTATAGCACATAAACCCTAATTAGAAAACTCTAACTAATATAAAACTAAAACCATAATTTAACCAAAGAGGAGGTCAGGTCATGTGAAGTCACATGTCCAATGTAACCATTAAAGCATTCCCTAACCTACAAAAACAAAGAGATCAATGATTAGAACTAGTAAAAAGTATTGTGCAAAAAAAGGTGCTTGCCTATAAAACATGCACAAGAGAAAGAAGGGCATGCATGTTGGCAAGAAAGTGTGATAGAAAATATTGTTTTAGCTAAGTTGTAACTTTATTCTGGTAAAATGAATGATAAACTTGTAAACCCTGAGCATCCATCCATGATACACATTCATTTATGTTTAACCCTAAATTGACTATAAGAGAGATGAGATGTGGCATGCTCGCAGAGGAATTCTCCAGATAAATTTCTTCCAACCAATAAGTAATTATATCCTGAAGGCCCTAAAAATTGTTCGACAATGGACATCCATAAGGTGCAACTGAGATACCAGCAGATTCTAGCACGAAAAAACTAATTTCAGAAACCCTAATCTGAGCCTATTCATGGATTTTGTTAGGGACATGAGGGCCTGACATAACCATCGATGAGAGCTAAAGTGCCTCACTGTCTTGAAAAACCTATGAACCCTAAAATGTTAGATCCTCAAATACTAGTGGTTTTGTAATATCAATAGAAGAATGCATATGCTCATCATAAGCTGTAACAACAAAATCATTATTGAATATATCAATGGTTTGATCAAATCTTTAAGTATTTACAAACTAGTGGCTCAAAATATCAAATTCTACTAGTTTCCATGATGGATATAAATCAATAGGATGAGTCCCATGAAAGAGAGGAATTGGTGAATTTTTCCCCCCGCATATAGTTAACTGTGAGACAACAACAGGTGGTACGTAATCACAATATGCACCAGCCAGGTGAGAAACAAAAGGATATGAAACAATGGTTGGTGCACTCTCTTCAGAAAATAGATCAAAGTACAAGAAGTGATGCATATCAAAATCATTCAAAAATGAGACTTCACTAGATGATATGGTGTTAAGAGGGGAATCATGTGAGGAAACCCTAATCAAACCTAGTTCAAGGATCTTGTCAGGATCATGAGAACCTAACATAACCATCAATGGAAGCATAAGTGCCTCAACTTTTTGACAAGTCCCCAAACATCAAAAGGTAAATCATCAAATTTTGATGGATTAAAAAGGTCAACATGTGAATGTAAACCAATATCATCAAAGGTGTCAGTGAAGATAGTATCAATAGGGTTATAATTGTCAAATCCACTAATTTTATCAGAGTTAACATCATACCGATGAGACTCTTCAAGGATTAAGAATGAGGATGAAACAACCAAAGGACCATATTGAATTTTCTGAGATGTACAATCGTCCACTCCATATCTCAAAGAATGTGGGTTGAAAATATCATAGAAAAAATATTCAATAATTTCAACCTTTGATTGTGAGACAACATCATCATGTACATGATTACAATCTGAACCAATAGGATAAAAATTTGAAGGATTTGAAGAAACCACTAGTGTAGTAGATTCACCAAATAAATTAGGGTATAATGGATGAAAATAATCAAGTGAAGTGACATCACTTACAACCAAGCTTGGCTTAGAACTCAAACCATGCATATTCATATCATCTTGAGAAAACAAGAGATCAGCATACATGTTATGCTCCATGGATTTAATTGTAGCTTCAGTATTATCTTAGAGATGACCTAGGTCATGGAAAGAAAATGGAGGGATCATAATATGAGGAGAATCGGGAATAGATTCAAGAAGATGCTTAAGAAGCTCAAGTTGAATCTTGTCAATAAGGAGAGGTGTTTTATTAACTTGATTCTCAGGTTGTCTAATTTCACTAGGACATATGAGAGCTTTGAAAGCACAACAACTTGTTTCTTTACCCTGTAAACATTCTTCATCACCTATATTATTGATAACAAATATTTCATTAGGAAATGAAGTTGGGGGAGGATGAGGAATTTCACAAGTGGGAATTTTCTCCCTAGAAGTTTTAGGCTTTTCCCGACTCACAGAAATGGGAAAGAAACTATTACGGATAATATCTGGTCAATTTGCAACTTACAAGTTATCACGATGAACAAAACAATTGGGATTCATCTCAAATTGAAAATGTCGCAGAGAAACATAGACCAATCACCAGAATTTCTCACTCAAAAACATCCAATCCACGTCTCTTCCAGGAAATTAGTAACAAATATGAATAAACCTATTAGCAAAATATTCTAATGACTCTTCTGGTTTCATTCGAAGCTAATTTATCCTTTTAAACACATATTGATAATCGTACCTGTCAAAAGCTTGACATATCTCATTGATGAGTTGCTCGAACAAATAGATTGAAGCGGTTGGTAATGTGTGGCACCATTGCTTAACATGATCTTCAAGTGTGAGGGTGAAAAAACTACCAATAACATCCTTACAATGTATTATTATTATTATTACAGAAATGGATAACTTGACACATGTTTCCAAATAAAGTTGTTCAACCCTAGCCATCAAACTTAAACTGTGACAAGTGATAAACTATTTTTGCAGAAACTTAAATATTAAGATTTTCAGAAAAACAACCTGATACGGATATTTGGGATGAATCCATTTGAAGGAAAAATGTTAATACAAGGCTCCACATGCTCAGGTTGTGATCTGGCCCTCCTTCTAGTGCCAAATTTTTTTTGATGGGTTGGAATGTTTCGCCAACAACAAGGGGATCTCCCCAATGAAAAATCATAATTAGACTCTACAAAGTTTGGTTTAGGAATCCCATCCTATATGTAGGCCTAGTTGGCATCACATTAGTTGAGATTTTGTTTGGATGAAAGAGGTGCTAATGTTAGAGAACAAATAAAGTGTAACAAAAGCAAGTAAGCAACTTATGGAAAATCAACACGTGAGATCCACTATGAGTGGCAATAATGTAATATTAAGACATGAATATCAAGAGAAGCAGTGTTAGCAAAGCTTCAAATCAAACCCATGCATGTTACAAAGATAAGTTTATCAATGATCAATAAGTTCATGATCAATAACACCATGAAAGCATAAGTAATCTCACAATCCTACAATGATGCAATGCTCAAAACAATAAAAGAGTTTATTGATATAAACATAAAGTAAACACATCATATACCATCCATTCACTGCAAGAGAAATCTCACAATGCTCGATGACACATGAAACAATTCCATGCTAAGGCTTATAAATCTTGAAACATTAAGTTGAAATATACATAACAACTTCACATGAGAATTTCATCAAATCCATGAGTGGAAATATAAAATAACTTCTTGCATTTACCAAAAGATCTATTAGTTCTCCATCAATATGCATCAATGAGACCAAAATTAAAAGTCCTTTACAATGAGACATGAGGACATATTTATAAAAAATGGGGTGACATTTCACCTACCTCTATGACTTGAGTTACCTCATGACTTTTCATTTTCCTACATGGCTCTCTACTCTAGTCTCTATCCTGCTAACAACATATTACATGAAATAAATAAAATGCTCTTAATCTACTAATCTAGTGATAGAGATGCCTGAGATATCCAAATGCAGTTCTTGTACTAGGTATGTATACCAAAGCTTGTACTCCTTTTCAATACTAACAACCTTATGTTGTAGCTTATCTCCATGCCTGTGAATACATTCTAGGACATCTGGTAATCGAGTGGACTTCTTCACCTTCACCTAATTTTATAGGTTCATGAGCTTAGTGTAAATCCTTATAGGTTCCACCACATATTGGGAAATTGTTTCCTTTGTAACCTATAAATATTTCGTAATAATATCTTGTTTAAAAGGATTCATAAATGCTTAGATTTATTCTTGTAGCCTCACCTCACCCAGTGAACTAATAGAAGGGATTTTATGCACCTGAATAAGAGATTCTAGTCCACTGAGAAAATGCTTATATGAAGCTAACACCTTGTCCAAATCCTTCGTTAGCTTATCATGTAAATGGACCTTGATGCAAATTGTAACTTTATCATCTTCTATAGTTATCTAATCCTTTCTTGGGAGTGATTTTGGTACATTTGGATATTGAGTGGTCCACTCATGTATCCTATTAATTGATGTTGTGGCTTGTTTGAGAATTGCTCATCTTTCTTTATATTTTACCTACATAATTGGGAATGTTGATGTAACCTGATGTAGCTTCATCATTTCTTAGTATACTACGTTCATGGAATCTTCTAATATTGTAACCTCTCCTTGAATATATTCTCGTAACCCTTTGTTGCTTGAATGAGTCATATGCAAAGGTTGATTTTCATTTTGACTTGTGTGACTCTTTGTTCAAAAGTAGCAAGTTTGATCTAAATATCAGCAACATGTTTGTTCAATATATTCACTTTGATCTTTGTTTTTGTCACGAAGGAAGTTCCATCTGAAGCAACCATTTCTAGGTTCACGGTGGTATTTATGACAATATCCTTCTCTATGACCACCAATATGGGCTTAGTTGGGTTATTCATGCAGTAATTTTGTCTTTCTTACCTTATCTTACATTGGATTTGATCGAAAGTGAGTCTAGTGATATCCATCTATTGGCACAAAATAATGGAAGGATTGAGACCCCAAGTTCAGGGATAGGGGCCAACAAAATCTCAGTTATAGTCTAGCACAACACTGTTTCACCTTATCCAGGATGAATAAGGCGTTTCACCTGAGGTGTGTTGTGGCCTTAGTTAGTCAAGGTCTAGAATCTAGTATCGAGAAGAATCATGGGAAGATATCAATGCCAGTAAATCTATAATTAGACCAATTAGGAATCCAATCATAACAAATCAAATGCATGAAGAGGAAGAATATCATATATTAGGTGCAAACATATTAAAATCATTTAAACACCACATAAACCCACACACTCAGTACTTGTGTATCCATGTAATTTATTCTTCTATTAACTCTAGCAGTAGTACAACATTACATCTGGATCAAAATCCTCATAGACAGAACCAAAAACTAACATAAAAGAGCAATACATGATCGAGATAATAAGAATCAAGGCAATCTCAAATGACTCCGCAACAACATTTTGGTATCCTTCTTATCTCCCCCCTTTTCTTTACCCCTTGGCCTTGTTTTTTATCCCTACTCTTGCTTAGACTTCCACTTCTCCCTTGGATGCTCCTCTGTTTTCCTCTTTCAATTGCTTCTACTACTCAACCATCAATATTCCTTTCGACTCAGTTGTGGCTACCTAAGTCCCAACTTCTCTGGCCCTATTTCTGTAACTGTTGGTCTTTGGTAGATCCCTTCCTCTTCTTTGGTTGTCTCCTCCACAACTTCCCAATGGTTATCTTTGGAAAAATGTGGTCATCCTTCTAATGTGTCACCTTGGTTCCAAAAATAAAGGACCCAACACCAACACTTCTTCTTCCTCCTCATGTGGGATGCCTAATTCTTGTAATTGAAAATACCCACCACTAATTGGAGTGGAAGGCAGAATGTCCAATGGAGGCAAATCTAACTACATCTTAGACCCTAGTGTTGTATGATCATCTATTGTTTTACTTTGCTTCTCTATGAGGAGATCTTGCTCAATTTGTTTAGAAGACCCCTTCTGTCATCTTTTGGCTTCCTCTTCTTCTCTCTACTTCTTGTCTTCTTCTTCTTTTCTTCTTTGTTCCTCCTTATATTTTCCTTTTAATTCCTCTTGTTCTTATTTCTTCCTCACCTTGTTTCTTCTTTTGTTTTGCTTCTTGTGATCTTCACTCTTCCTCTTCTTTCCTTTACTTCTCTTTTTCTAACTTCCTTCTTTGTTTTCCATCTTTTTGTTTCTTCAAAAAATATTCCTCATTTCTCCTCTTATTTTCATCTCCTTGTTTTTGTTGCTACTCTTCTCTTTTCCTTTTGATTTCTTGTTTTCTTGAAGCTATTGTTGCATTCCTTTGCTATAGGTTTTCCTCTCCATCACTTTCTCCTTCCTTGTCCGACTCTTAATTATTCTCTTCCTATTGGTCACCCTTTTGCTTCTTTTGTTTTCCATTCTTGTTTTCATGACCCTTTTTCCTTTTAATGAAAGATCTCATGTCCTCAAGACTCATGCTTTCCGTGGTTTCATCTTTTGATTTCTCTTCTTATTCTTCTTGTTTCTCATTCATACCAAATTCCCTTGAAGGATTATATAATTTCTTGATTATATCTTCTTCATATCCTTTAAAATGTCTATAAGACCAGCCAAATCCAACTGCTTTGAAATGCAGTGCTACAACACCTTTTGGATCATACTTTCGGAGACTCAAATCAACAAAATAGAAACCTTTTATTTCCTCAACTTTTGCTTCAGCTTCTTTGAAATTTTCAAGAGAGTGTACTCCAATTGTTAAAGGGAACAAATGACATGGTCCCTTTTTACCCTTTTCTATTGTCTTAGATAGCCTAGAGGTCAATTGGTAGCAATCTTCTTGCAAGATCACTTTATTTGTCGCTATCATCTAGAGAGCATGAGGAGGCTTGTATGTGCTAAAATCCCTGATACATGTTGCTTCCCTAATTGGGAACCAATATACCACCTTGATGATGGTATTTTTAGCTTTCTCTGACATACAAGGTGGGCCATGACCGAAGAGTGCCTGATCTAGAGTATCAATAAAAGATTATGAAGTGGTTTCGAATGAAGCTTTGTAACTTGGGTTTCAAAATATCTTAGAGTAAATATGCATTAGCTCTAATACCTCTGGGGTCCATTTCAAACCCCACCCTTTGAAATGAAATTTTGCGCAAACGAAATCAAGAAGATAAGATGCCATATAAAATTCTAATGGTTAACCTTTCTCTAGATTCTTGGTTGTTTGAATATTTGTCTTGAGTGTAGATGCCAATATACTCACCCAATTGAATGTTGTTCCTTTAGTGGCTATTATGTGTATCTGAGGCTACTATGTGTATCTGAGGTACCCATGACCCAAGGAAAGTATCTATATTTACTCTCATGTACAATCTGTGTTGAAAAATGCAGCAAGAAATTCTCAATTTGATTTTTCCTTGATTAAATTGAGAAAATTCGAATTTACACATTAGCAGACAACTTGGATGATGTTAACTTGTGTGACAAGGCTTGTGTCACCCATTTTACTCAGTAAATTTGAATTGGAGTTATAGTTCAGTTTTGCATGTGTGATTACTAATAAGGTCAGTTATCTCATGTTGTTTTTAGTTAAAATAGTTCCAACCTTTGGATGAACTAGTGGACGGTCAGTTAGGTAGTGGGAATTTAGTCAAAATTAGTGATCATCTAGTTAAATGATTAATCAGACCAAAATAGATTTTGCATGCAGAGAATTCAAGTTACCCAATCGAGGTGGAGATTCCAAGGTAGTGTAACATCAATTGTAGACTAGCCTTGAGTGTGCAGGTGTTGCATGCAGTCAGAGGATCAACCTAAAAGAATTGTGCAATCAATTTGAGAAATTTCATAAATAATAGGGGCCTAATTCCTCAAGTAAAAGTGCAAGGAAATAGGAGCTCAAGCAAAGGCAAAATTTGGCTAAGTCTGGGTCAGAGCCTTTTAGTGAGCAAAGAGATAGGTTATATAATTGTAGGTTGTGCTCAATTGAGAAAATAGATTGTAATACATATTTACTCTTTTGATTTAATGCAAGCAAGCATTGGGGTTTTTAGCAGTTTCCTTTCCCCAACAAAAATACTTGTTGCATGTGTGTGATTTCTTATTACATGTCTAAATTTTTTGTTCTAGATTGTGAATTACTTTCCGCAATGAAGTAGAGTAGGTTTGTGTCTTTTCATCTTGGTTAAAATTTCATGAGCATCTACGAATATGGATCGTAATTTCTACATGGTAGCAGAGTAGGATTCACACTAGAGCAGGAATTCAAATTTGTTCTTAGGAGGTTCAATTTTGGAGCTCAGTATTGCAAGATTTATTTAGAGCTGAGAAGATGACCTTCAATGGACTAAGGCTAGAGTATGCCTTGGAAAGCACCTCTAATTTTGTTGCATGGAAGGATCATATGGAGCCAGTATTGGATGACAATATATTTTTAGAATACATCAAGATAGATGTTACAAAACCATAAGCATATGATGCCTAGAACCTTTCTTAGTAAAATAAAGATGTTGCCAAGGCGAGGAGAATAATCTTGGAGGGAGTATGGGATCACATTGTCTCAAATATCCATGGAAAAGAAACTTCGTTCATAATGTGGAAAGAACTGACATAAATGTTTGAGAATAATAGTGACCATAAGAATTTGGCACTCAAGGATAAACTTTGAAGTATCAAGATGTAGAAGAATGACACAATTCCACAGTATCTGAGCAAGTTTACACAATGTCGTGATGAACTTGGAGAGGTCGGTGTTACTGTCCTTGAAGAAGAATTGGTAAGCCTAGCCTTTCTAAGCCTTCCCAAGATATGGCATAGTTATCAAGATTCAGTGAATGGGAGGGAGAAACTACCGAATTGGGAGCGCTTATGGTCTGATTTGGTATAGGAGGAAATATGGTGGAATACCAGAGATGGGACTTCATCCAAGGGTGAGGATGAAGAAAAATTTGCATTGGATGGAAAGGCAAAGAAGGGAAAAGGGGAGAAATCCCAATCCAAACCAGAATCTAGTTAAGGGGGCAAGAAGAAATATTTTTCCAAAATTAAATGCTTCCATTGTCATGAATTCAGGCATTATGCCACGAACTATCCACACAAAAAGACAGGAAATAATACCTTAAGAGGAGCAGTAGGTGAAGCCTTGGCTTCATAATTTGAGCTTGAATTTACCCCCATTGAAATCATGGACAACATAGTGATGGGGATCATGTGGTACTTGGACTCAGGTGCATCATTCCACATGACACGGAATAGAGACTTTTTCAGTGACCTGGACGAGAAGACTTGCAGATGCACATCAAGTTGGGGGATGACTGAAGGTATAGTGTGAATGATATTGGTACAGTCACATTTCATAGGGATTTCGGCTCCCCACTCAGGCTCAAGGATGTCATGTTCGTTCCATACCTAAAGAAAAATCTTGTCTCTTTTGCACTTTTGGAAGATTGTGGTTATGATGCGATCTTCAGCAAAGGAAAGGCATTCTTGAGACACGTAGCCACAAGACAGGTGAAGTAGATTGAGGTTCATGTGAATAACATGTATAAGTTAGATGTGGAGTATTATGTTGCATTAACAACTAAGGTGGAGAAGATGTAGAGTTGCGATGTCAATGAATTGTGGCATAGAAGACTTGGTCATTTGCATCATGGTGCCCTGAAGATCATGTAGCAGATAAACATAGGTCTTCCCAAAGGAGAACTTAAGTAGTAGGATGTATGCAAAGGATGTACTTTGGGGAAGTAAACAAAATACATATTCCATGATCAAGACAATAGAGCACATGAAATCATAGAAAGGATCCACTCTGATGTTTGTGGACCTTTCTCGACAACCTCCACTACTAGGAATAAATATTTTGTCATTTTTTATGGATGACTTCTCACGAAAGTGTTGGATCTTCTTCATGCGGAAGAAATATGAGACATTCTCCAAGTTCATTGAATTCAAGGCACTGATTGAGAAAGAAATCGACAAGAAGGTGAAGCCTCTCAGGAGAAATAATGGAGGTGAGTATGTGTCGAATGAATTTAAAAATTTCTATGAAAAAGAAAGCATTTTACAAGAGTTGATAGCACCCCACAACCCACGGTAGAATGGGGTGGTTGAGAGAAATAACCATAGCATTGTGGGAGCATTGAGGGTGATGTTGCATGACCAAGGCCTAGCACTACACTTGTGGGCCGAAGCATGCAACATAGAAATCTATTTGTAGAACCAAAGTCCTCATCGGATTATGGGAATGATTACACTAGAGGATTTATAGGTGAGAAATTTGGATGTGTCACACTTAAAGATTTTTGGAGCCTTTGTTTACTCTCATCTCTCCAAAGAATCATGGAAGAAGTTGGAGCTAGTAGCAGAATTGGGGGTATTTGTAGGTTACCCAAAAGCCTCCCACAACTATCGTGTGCATTTTCCATCCCTTAGAATGACAGTTGTGTGAAGGGTTGTAAAATTTGATGAGGAGAAAGTGGTGTGGTTCTCTATTGAGAGGGATCTTCAGATCCCACTAGAAGAGGATATTTTAGCTCCAAAGGAGGAGCCTCAAGAAGTTGTGGAGCATAGATAAATTGAGGATCAGATAGTGGAGACAACCACTCAAGCAGAACCATCTAGAGAAGG
>APFE031390254.1:0-66030 GCA_000404065.3 Pinus taeda | reverse complement strand
ACTCTGAAACTGAATGGGCTTGGCATAGTCTGGAATATGAAAGGACAAGTCCTTGTCATATCCAAGACCAGTTTTGTGCTTGTTGTGGACAAGCTGTTCCCAAGGTCTGATGATGGGCTTGGGAAGTGCAGATTGAGTTTCCGCATTTGCATGTACACCAGCTGCTTTATCTAAATGCACTGTAACATTATTGTCTTGCTGTTTATGGGAGTCTATTTCAATCTTCTGAACAGAAACATGTTCAGAATGATGACTCCATTGCTGTAGTTCTTCTTGCTGCAACTTTGTCTCAAGCTGCAAAAACTCAATATTCTCATGTGCATTTTGGAGACAAATTTTGATATTGGAAAGAGAGGTTTTGTTGATCTTAACCATCTCATCAACAGTAGATAGCATTAAATTATTCAATACATCATCTATTCTATCCATTTCAGACCAATATAATCAGATAAGTGATGTTATCTTTAGCTACAAATTGGTCTATAAATTGATAAATAATTGCAACTATTAGATGAGTAGCAGGATACCAGACAACACAGTATCAATTTCAATGTAGCAAATGACTCGCTGCTTTAATGTACTTGAATACAATTTAGATGCAGATCACCATGTTAGGAGCTAGCGTTCAACACGCAGCCTCATCGAACGTTCACCATGCTTCTGTAATAATTCAGGTTTTAGAAGAGTTAGTGGTCACTGTGACTGTTTTCTACAATGCTTCAACCCGAGCTTGTTAAAAATCATATAATCTCGTGGCTCTGGAACTGCTTCTCTGTTGACGTTCTTCTGCTACAAGATTTAGTTCTGAAGGGCGGTAGGTGGAGATTTGGAATGTGCTCCAATTTGAGAGAAAGTCTGCTCAATACTCGTTCCCCTGATTTGCCAAATTGCTATAGGAGTAATCTTCACTTCTGTAGTTGTATATTAGATGCCGAGTTTACACATCATAAAATCCTCTTCTTTATGCAGTCTTTTGAATTCTTGAAAAAAAAAGAAATCGACCCCTGGTTGGGGTCTAGTGAAGTAGGCCCGAATACCTAGGCTTACTGCAAACTGAAATTAGGTCCTCAAGAAATAAATCTCACTCGGCAGGTTCCCACAGATGTGCCTCTTTTCGTCGATGGAAAAAAAACTCTGGCTTATATAAATTCGAGATGCCCAGGTTGACGCCACACCGTATTTTAATTAAATTCGATGAGTATCACACTCTGGAATCATGTCCGTCATGGCTCTAAATTGGCTCATGTCGTCCTTTTGTAACTAATAACCAGATAACAGAAGTCAGTACGTTTCCTAAAGAAAATATTCTTATGCCTCATAAAGAGTCGGTTTTACGAGCTAGTGAAGTTGATGGCGGCTGGCATTCAGAGGTATTAAATTCTCAATCTACTCCTCCTCCCAGGAAACATTCTCCATTTGATAGCAACAAAAATGTAGAGCCACTTGGCTTGGTCCATTCCTCAATTCCTTCACCATTATTGAACATGGAGCAGAAAATAGTTGGAACAGGCACATATATAACCAACAAAGATAAGGGCATGACCAGACAACCAAGAACACAGTCAATGAATACTGCCTTAATATATGGCAAGAGTAGAGTTAGTTGTGGAAGAACTAGATCTTACAAAACCTACCGCCTATGAAGCAATCGTCAAAGTTGGTGTCTTAAACACGAGCACGTATAGTTTATCACAACTCTTTTGAGAAATCACTCACTTCTTCAAGATATTTTGAATATGACATGATACTGATAACTAGCACAATTTTGTGCATGACCTTAACACTGATAGCTAGCAAAATACTCTCAGAAACTTGAAATAATAGTCATACAAAATGCATTCTCAATAGTAATCGATCATACAGATGTCAACATTGTGGTGATGCTAGTGGGAAACAAGTCCGATTTACTGCGTCTGAGAGCTGTTTCTGTTGAAGAAGGGAAATCGTTTGTGGAGAGAGAGAGCCTCTACTTCATGGAAACATTTGCATTGGGCTGATAAATTCGCACAGGGATAGATGCCCGCGTTCAGCTAAAAGAAGAATGGATATCCACGGCACCTCCAACACTGATGTCAAACTCCAGCGAGGACGACAGGTTCAGCTAAACCCATATTTTACTCATCCCGCCATCAAATAACCTCGATGACAATGTTCAAGAAGAGACTCGGCAACTCGAACCTTTGATTTCAGACTTTGGTGTGCTCGGCCACAACAAGAGAGGGAACTAGCTTCTAGGCTAGTCAGGATTGCACGGCCTGTATAGTATCAGCGGCAGCCCAAATACGTCCCACACATCTGAAGAAGCTTGATTCTGGCTTGCGATAGGAGTAATCACAGGTTGAAACAAAATTTTAGATTACAGCCCAAAGGCATATGTAACAACCCGTACAATTCTCATTTTGTCAACCAGCAACATAGACAATCATACATAGTGTAATGCCTGGTTCGGATGGCCAGATATATCCGGTCTCACTCGCATACCAAAGTCCCTAAAAAAAGGTTCTCTTCAAATACTTTAGCTCAATTATACTTTCTCTGATGTCTTCAAGAGCTCTGTGTGGCTTTTTCTTTACTGGAGCTTGGCGAGAAACTTGTGGAGACCATCGATAACACAGTGACATGACACTACTAACATCAACGATGACATGCGAAAATACCTTGGCTAACCTTGACATGTATTTCTTTAAGAAAAATAAATCTGTATAGACAGAATTTCCAGCGAGTTGAGCTTGCACAACATCAGGCTTGTTAGGATCTGGACAACAATGCTTCAAAACCAAATTGTGTATATCTCGATTTAAACTATTAAAATGGGTAAAAGATATAGCTATAGCTTCAATGAGTCTTCAAAAAATACAATGATAAAAATATCAGAATGTTCTTGAATGTGCCCCTAACAGAGTCGCAATTGTATTAACTCTACCATTGCTTGTGTGCAGAATTACCAAGAGGAATAGTGTTTGAGCCTGAAATAACGTTACGATTTCCATATCCACCTCGAAAACACTGATTTTACTCTTCGTTTTCACAAGAGGACGTTACAAATTCAAACGCACAGCATTTGCAACGAACTCCTTTTGTCTGGAGAGCGTTAATATTATTCAATAAGCATTCGACTGTACATGGTCTAACTGTTCAGTACCCTGTCAAGACAGCCTGGTCTGACTGTTCAGTACCCTGTCAGGACAGCCAGTAACGCAGGTGAGAATAATCATGAATTGTCAGGAAGCGTTTCTCAGTTATGGCAGAGGCAGTGTAGCACTGGAAGGACAGAGGGAGAGCAACGCTGGAAGGATAGAGGAGGTGGTCAGAACAATTTCTCAGGGAATAACAGGCCACACATCATGGCTCTGATACCATGTTAAACACACATGGGGAGTGAGAAAGATAGGAAAGATAAATCATGCAGTTCATTTTTTATTAACAATTGATATACATTTATAGTACAATATGGTGACCGTTGGGATTCACATCCCAAGGTCTCTTGGACTACTTAGTCTCTTTAGCTTCCACACTAACCCATTTAGGACTAGGTGTCCAACACCTACCACCAAAAAATGGTAACAAAATTTAATAAATCCTTATTATAGATACAAATTGTGCAGGCCACCCATATAGATGAAGGAGTTAAAAAATTTGAACAAGCATTTCCCAAAGTCCCACTAGTTCCGCTCCACTAAAAAAACTAAAAGCTCTCTCATAAGTCTTCTTGTTGATCCCAGCTTGTTGCCAATGAGTGTGGCTCAAACCCGTTTTGATTGATCTTGAGAACGAATTCCTGAAATTATGATATGGTGTCAAGGCTTGTTAATGCATCCATCAGAATAAATACCACAGGACAAATGCATTACTAATGAAATAAACTTAATTTGAATTTCAATTTTCCCAATCCAATACAGAGCTAATGACATTAACCATACAAAGGAACAATTATTACTAACATATTACTAATGAAATAAACTTAATTTCAATTTCACTTTTTCCCAATACAATATAGAGCTAATGACATTAACCATACAAAGGAACAATTATTACTAACATATTACTAATGAAATAAACTTATTTTCAATTTCAATTTTTCCCAATACAATACAGAGCTAATGACATTAACCATACAAAGGAACAATTATTACGAACATATTTCAATTTTGAAATTTTGAAATTTACCTGTGACCAAAGTCCTTCACAGAAGATCAATTGAGTATAACTTGGCTAGTCGAGAGAAAGAATTGTTATCTCTCTGTCAAGACTCATTTCCAGCCTTTTAATATTGCTACAACTTCAGCTTTGACACTCCTACTTGAAAAAAAATAATGATTTGCTTTAGACCAGTTTATGCACTTTCCATAACTTTTTCACATTTTACTTCTAGATCTAGCCTGCCTTCCTTAAGATGGAGAAAATTTCAATGCTGCTCAGGAGGATTGCAGGATTGTAAATGCCTGGAAACCCTAAAACCATATTCCTTGTCACTTAATCAAATCACTCCAATAATGCCGATCAAGACTTACAAAGCAGGGGAGGTGCAAGATTTTAGAATGAGCCTTGGTTCTAGGGTTTAATGAAACTAGTGGTAGAGAGTACCAAGAATCCATGGAGACATAGGGAAGAGGGAGCTCCACTCCCTCCTACAGTTATATGGTAGCAGACAAAGGAAGAGGAGGGAAAAAAAACAAACCTCCAAAGCCCTGGGAGGTCAAGACAAAAGACACGGAAACTTAGAAGGTGGAAGGTATCAAAAGCAATGCAGATCAAGGGGCCCTTGAAGAAGACTGTCGGGAGGAAAAAGTGGAAGACAGAGGTCAAGGGTCAGAGAACAGAGCTAATATGGGGCCCTGTAAACCCAAGACCACAACTGAACATCGGGTTATTCTAGACGATTCAGCTATGCAAGCGCACAAAGATCACATGGTTAACTATGCCATCATATGTAAATTTATGGGAATCTGGCCATCAGAGAAAGCGTTGTACACCTCAATAAAATACAACTGGAAACCAAAGGGGGAGTTAAATATTCATCTTGGATCTAAAGGTTTTTTCACTATGGTGTTTACAAACATGGAAGATAGAGACAAAATATTTGAAGGAGGGCCATACTTCTTTACCGTTGTTGGGCTTTAGATGAGGCCATGGATGATGAACTTTGTGCCTGAACAAGAAACCTTCACTTCGGTACGGTATGGATTCGACTATACTCCTTACCTTTAGATTACTGGATGGCAGAGTCTTTAAAAGCTATAGGCAATAAATTAGGTCATTTGTTAAATATTTCAGAGGCAACTCTAAGGGGAAAATATACATCCTATGCCCACATATGTGTGGAGATGGACCTATCAGGAGCCCTTCTAGATGAGTTCATTCTAGAATTATATGATGAGGAATGGGTTCAAGTAGTTGACTATGAACATATCACATTCAGATGTCACAAATGTCATGAGCATGGGCACCTATACAGAGACTGTTCACTCAATCGAAGGGAGGAAAACCTAAATCCCAACAAAGGAAAAGACCAGACAGGTTTCACCAAAGTAGGAGGGAAAGGAAAAGGGGGAGGAAGGAAGACACAAAAGAGTGCTAGTGTGAATGATAAAACAAAAAGTTACAACAACTTTGGGATCTTAGGAGAAAAAGAAGTTGAGGAAGGGAATAAAGAGAGTACAGAGAATCAGGAAGCAAGGGGGAAAGAAAAAGAGACCAGCGTAGAGTACATTCAGGAACATAATGAACACACAATGGAATCTTTGAATACCATGGAAGTAGAAAAATACTAGGAAATGACTCAAAGTGAAAGTGGTACGGAGGATCAATATTTGCAGGAGATCTTGGAAAGGGAGAACCTAGAGCTGGAATAGTTTCTAGAATAGAGTGGAAACCTGGGAATAAACTCCATCCCTCAGGAGTATGTGGATAAAGTCCAACAAATATTCCTTAATAAGGCACCTCAAACAACTATGGGATTCAAAAGAGCACATGACAACCAGGAAAACAAAGGAACCTCCTCAATAGGATTAATAACCGGAAAATTAACAAAGAATCCAGGCAAAAGGAGGAGTAGAAAAAATAGAAGGAATTACTATTGGAGTGTGGCAAGCTCATGATTGATTCAAGAAGAATTAAAGACCTTTCTATTTACTCCTTTATAACCCCACCTCAATGAAAATCACAACCTGGAACATTAGAGGACTAGGGAGCAGAAAAAACAGAGGAATCTTGGTAAAAGGATTAGAGAGGAAAAACCTGACATAGTATTCATACAGGAAACAAAATGCTCAATGGAGAAGATCTGTGAAAAACATAGCAAATGGGTAAATAGGTATGAATACTTGGAAGTTAAGGCAAACAAATCTATTGGTGGTATTCTCACTCTCTGGGATCCACAAAAATTTGGTGTGGTTGATGGGGACACATCCAGACATCACCTTTCTCTGATTTTCCAACTGGTGGGAGACAATCAATGTTACATGATCACCAATGTCTATGGTCCACAACCAATGGAGGACAAACTTCGACTCCTCACAACATTGGAGGATATGAAGAAGAGATACCTAGCTCTACCATGGATTCTTGGAGGTGACTTTAACATAACAAAATCACTCATGGAGAAGAAAGGAGGAACTAGAATACTTGGGAGAGATTCAGTTTCCTTCTAGAACTTCATCACCAATATAAAATTGGTTGATATGGAAACAAGCAATGGAATCTTCACTTGGAACAACAAAAGAGGAGACACAACCTAATTGGCCTCAAAATTGGACAGATTTATGGTTTTAGAGGAACTTCTTCTCAGGGGAAGCAACATTACTACACTCATTTTACCTTTTAGGGGTTCAGATCACTGGCCTATCCAATTAGAAGCCTCCCTTTTTGGCAAACCAAGGAACACCCCCTTCAGGTTTGAGAATTCTTGGCTCACTCATTCAGATTTCCTCATAAATATTGAAAAATGGTAGAAGGAATATCTTCACCTTCAAGGTACAAAGATGTTCCTGCTTCACTGCAGGCTCAAACACATTAAAGGCAGACTCAAAGAGTGGAACAAAAAGGAATTTGGTAACATATTCAAAGCTAAAGGAGAGGTGGAAAAGAAACTAAAGGAAATAAGCCAGATTCTTATCATAGAAAGATACACAGATGAAAGGAAAGAGATGACAAAGTTACTCTAGCAGGAGTGGGACAATAGATGCCTTCAAGAGGAAATACTTTGGAGACAAAAATCTGGAGTAAAATGGATCAAAGAAGTGGAGAGAAACACCAAATTCTTTCACAGATCCACCATAGCTCACTGAAACAACAATAGAATTGTGAAACTTACAGATCAGATGGTATAGAGAGAAACACTCATGAAGAGATGGAGAAATTTCTACTCCAGCATTTTTAGAAATTTTTTTAGGAAACCTTGGAAGATCGATACCAGTTCACAGAAAAATTCACTCAGTACATCCCTAAATTGGTCACTAGATAAGATAATTTCAATCTCAATAGACTAGTAATAGTGGAAGAAATTGAGGAAGAAGTGAAAGAGATGCAAAATGGGAAAGCACAAGCCCTGAATGGCTTTAATGTGGACTTTTTCAAAGCTTTTTGGAAGATAGTGAAACAGGACATCCTGGAGGTAGTGGAAGACTCTCAAAGATATAAGAAAGTCTTAAAGGAACTCAATGGATCTTTCATAGCCTTAATCCCCAAACAGGAGAAGGCCACCTCTCTATAAATATTTTGACCTATAGCATTATGCAATGTGATCTACAAAATCATATCCAAAGTCATTGCCAATCCTCTCAAACCTCTCCTCCCAACCATAGTGTCAGAGGAACAAACAAGCTATGTGGAAGAAAGACAAATTCTAGATAATATAATACAAGCACATGAAATGGTTCATTCACTCATTACAAACAAACAGGCTGGAATGATAATGCAGTTGGACATAGCAAAAGCTTATGACAAACTTAGCTGGTCATATATAAGAGCAATTTTAAAAGCCTATGGCTTTGATCACAATTGGATAAAATGGGTTATGGCGCTAGTTACCACAACCAGCTGTTCAATTTCTCAATGGCACTCCTTCCAGAACCTTCAAGCCTTTGAGAGGTCTAAGGCAAGAAGATCCTCTTTCTCCTTTCCTCTTCATTCTAATGATGGAAGGGTTAGGAAGAGCTATCAGAGCTACTAAGGAGGAAGGGAGAATTTAGGGTCTGAGACTCACTCATGGTGGGGACACGGTGACACATCAACAATTTGTGGACGACACTATGCTTCAAGGCACTCCCTTTGTTAAGGAAGCCAAAGCATTCAAACAGATTCTAAGTGAGTTTGCTAGGGCAGCAGGCATGGAGGTAAGTCTCACTAAATAAAAAAACTTCTTTTTCAATACAAATATTTCAATTCAAAGAAATCTTTCCAGAATTTTGGGCTTTCAAAAGAGAGACACTGCCTGTGAAGTACTTGGGAGTTCCTCTCACTGGCAAACCGCTTCAGAAGGACATCTGGGAGACTGTTCTTAATAAGCTAAAAGATAAGATCAGCAAATGGAAAAACAGAGCACTAAATCTAGCAGGGAGACTCGTTCTCACTAAGGCTGTCCCATAAAGTATCCCTATCTATATGCTATATGCCATTCCAGCACCAGCTGGTGTAATGACCAATATAAGAAACATTCAGAGAGACTTTCTATGGGGGAAAGGTGAAGAAAAAAATAAATGGCCCTTGTGGCATGGGACAGAGTATGCAAACCTAAGTCCCATGGTGTCTTGGCTCTTCATGACCCAAGAATTCTAAACAGAGTTCTTGGTGCCAAAATCTGGTGGAGATGGCTGAAATAAATTCAAGCCCCTTGGGAAAAACTCTGGAAGCACAAATATGCTAGTGAGTGGCAAGAGGAAAATCTAATCAGAATGATAGGACAGGTAAAAGGTTTTGCAATTTGGAATAGGGCATGGGAGAACAGAGCCCTAGTCCAAAACCATAGTTTCTTGGAGATAAGAAATGGGAATGTGGCTTGGTTTTGAGAGGACAATTGGTAGTAGGAGGACAATCTCCGAAGTGAAGAATTAGTAGACATTCACATTGATACCATCAGCAAAGGGATAAAGTGTGTAAGTGACTATTGGGACTAAGCAAGGAATGATAAGAAATGGAGAATGGAAACTTCTAGATTATAGTGGAATGGGCATGTTGCATACTCAAGCTACAGCCCTTCAAGGTCTTTTAGACAAGAGACAAATCTTGAAATCAAACTTGAATGATCAACTAAGATGGGGAAAGAACAAGACAAGTCTCTTCAACCTTAAGGAAGCTAAAAGAATAGATGCAGGGCTAGATCATCCAACAATGATAAGACATGGAAAGAAATCTGGGAAAGTCCTCATTGGATGAAAGTAAAACTGTTCAAGTGGTCAGTTTAACAGGGCAAGATTTTGAATTGGGATAACCTAAGAAAAAGAGGCTTTGTTGGCCCCTCAAGATGTCACTTATGCAGATAATAGGAAGAAACTACAAATCATCTCCTGAATAGATGCACTTTCACCACAACTCTTTGGAATTGGGTTGGAGAAGTCTTTGAGTAGATAGACAAAGATGTTAATGACATCTTCACCACTTTGAAGAACTGGAGGAAAAGTTTCTTGAATAATGAGACCATAAACTCTGCTTGGATGATGACCCCAGGATTCTTAATCTAGAATGTCTGGAAGGAGCGTAACAATAGGATTTTCAAGGAGAAAGTGATTCTAGTGAGTAATATCCTCAAAATGGTCCTTAAACAACTCAAAGCAACTGTACATATCCTGGGAGGAGAAGCTACAGGTAAACCTATTGAACAAAGAGAGGCAAGAATATTGAAGAAATTAGAGCTCAAGGTTATTCCCCCTCAGGGTTCTATGCAAATTATCAAGAAAACCTCAACAAAAAAGTCTTCTTGGAAACCCCCTTCTCATGGTTTTTTAAAATTCAACATAGACGGGAGGGAATCTGGGAGAAGCAGGTTATGGAGGGGTTCTGAGGGATGAGGAACAAAACATACAGTTCATCTTCCACAGTTATCTTGGTAAAGCTACTAATAATATGGTTGAGCTCATGGCGATGGAATCATGCCTGGAAATACTGCTCAAGTATAACATTCAAAATGTCATCATTGAGGCTGATTCTGAACTAGTCATTAACTTAGTAAAAAGGATAAATGTTGGAGTTTCTCTTCAGAAAATCTCAGAACATTGGCGGCTTCTACAAGTCTACCAAATAATCCAAGTGCACCTAAGAATGCTGAGAACCCTCGGGTTGGTGCATGTTCATAGGGAAGCCAACAAAGTGGCAGATTGGCTTGCCAATGAGGGGGTACGAAATAAGCGTACCGATCTCTGTTGCTGGTGGGAGGAGATAACAGATGAAAGGTTGAAGGAGGGATGTTCATCCAGAGCCCTTAGTGACCGACATTAGCATTAGGAAAATCAAGAGATTGTATTTGCTGACACAGAGCCACAGTAATGGGGTACAGTTATTCTGGTTTCATTATGAACTGTTTTGACATAAATGTGATCCCTTTTAGGTGTCATGTCAATGGCGGCCTCATTAACGTGGGCAATGGCAATCCAGATGTCTCAGGGGGATGGCTAGATAGAGGGATCTTCATCTCCCTTTAGCCCATGAGCCGAAACCCAGATTTTCTAAGTAACCGCAAAACCCCAACTTTTATGCTGGTGAACAGCTTTACTGCCCTTGCAGTGGTTTCCGATATTTCGCAAGCTCATCAAGCAAGAAGTGGTTTTTCTCATTAGGGAGCGATTTCACTCACCACGTGACACGTGGCTCAGGGTGGGGTGGAATTACTGCCTTCATCGCATGCTAACTATCGGTACTCTTAGCCCGCATGATATGATTCATACCATTGGATCAAGCGACAACATTCTATAGCCATGATTGTGCATGCAAGTTGGTGGGTCCACATCAGGAGTTATGTTTCGAGCTGTTTACAAGACCTATCCGGGACCACGCACAGATGGTGGATTTCGGAGGGTTAAAGTGATCGAAGGTTAAGCCAAAAACAAACCCGATAAGATTATAGATTATGGTGTATTGGGTTTATCGGGTCCAAGTATTTTGCTAAAAGGTGCACTTGTTCACCACCCAATATCTTTCTTATCCACTAGATCATCAGTTCAAGATCCAATGGTCAGTTTTGTACTGTTGGTTTGTTTTGGCAAGCCCGTGTCCTTGGATATGCTTTGTCGTTTTGTGACATTGAACTGGGGTTGGCCTATCGTATTGGCGGGCCTCACAGTCGCGGTCACCTTTGTATAATATTTCTCTTTTTAATTGAATAGAAGGATCCACTCTTGCCTTAGCAAAAATCAAGACCTACAAATCAGGCAACCTGCGATTTGCACTGTTTTTTTCATAATGAAGCCATGGGTATAATACAATGGAACCTTGAAACTCTTTCAACCCCTTCTGTTTCCAGCACAACCATCCACACCATATTGATCTAGTAATTGTACAAGTTTGTCCCTGGACAGAGGCTGCAAAGGGACCAAATAATATAGATAACAAACATATATCAAAATTTGGATGCATTGGTAATAAATATCCAATATCATTTAGAAATAAATAAAATGGAATGCACATCCAACATGAAAATGCATACCTTTGCTTGAAAATCATCAACACTAACCTCAAAGAAGAGGTCTTTATGAGATTGCAAGGTATTCGCTATAAGTGCAACAATGGGTGTTTTAACTCCCATTGATCTTAGTTTCCTTGTTTTTTTTCTATGTAAAGGATATATCTATTAAAAAAGAGAAAAATATTTACAGAGAGGTTAAAACCTCAAAGGAGGCTAAAGCCATCCAGCAACTTGAGACCTTGAGAGCATATACCCCTGTAGGAACACTCCCAGGGTTGATAAAACTCATGAACATGTTTTTTGGATCCCTTACAGACAATAGTGCGAACCGAAGAGGTGAACCTCATTACAAAACAGTCCAGTACTATGGCTTTACGAATAGCCCTGATAACCAGATACCCAGATACCCAGATACAAAATTTAACAAAAACCAATGGCTTTCTGAGCCATGACCTGATGCACAACAGAGAACTATAATGGCTGATAGTGAAATCCAGCCAGGACACGACACAAAACCTGCTTAACATGAACCAAAAACGCACAACAAAATGATATATAGATCAGAAGGGAAAATGCCAACAGAATGCGCGGTACCAAGGCAATCAAACATGATGTGGAGAGTCCGGAGCATCCTTATCCATCTGGTGAGGAGAGCCCATCCACATGTCAGCCGCATTATCCCAATCTCCCACATTGCCGCCACCTGGAGGAGCTACCAAAATCAGATTGCCACCAGAAGGGTGCGCCGGCTTGGTCAAAGGTGAATTGCGCTGAGCAGAATCAACTGGCAACATCCCTACTTCTTGCATATCATCCCCTTTGTAAACCGTTCCAGCCAAGTCTTCCTGAAACACACTGTCATTCTGGGATTGTGACGGAGAGGTTTGGACGGAGCTATTGGGCTTATCCTCTTCCTCAGCCAAAATAACGGTAATGTTGGCTGAGATAATTGGTCTATTAAGCTGACTATGAAATTTGAACCGGGTCGTCTGAAAGGAGTTGTGCGGAATGGGACGGCCATGAATAGAGGTCGGGGAAGTCGTGGCTAACGGAGTGATATTCTGGGGGATAGGCTGAAAGCTACCATGCCTACCACTGGTGCCTCCATGGCAAGAAACACTACGATGACGCACCATTATCAGTAAGATAGGGATACCTGAGAAGGGGGTTAAACAAGACCAAGTATGGGCTAACCAGGTGAAAAACAGGCTCCAGACAAGCCTTCCAGCTATCTGAGCAAAGTAGGGATGCGAAGAAGAAGGCAGACAGGTATGGAGAGACTTGATGAAAACGATAACCCAAACCAGAACCTGAGC
Source organism: Pinus taeda (assembly GCA_000404065.3). NCBI lineage: Eukaryota > Viridiplantae > Streptophyta > Pinopsida > Pinales > Pinaceae > Pinus > Pinus taeda. The sequence goes on along the minus strand of APFE031390254.1, from coordinate 53,100 downwards.
CATGTATAAAACATCCTGCGCTGGATCTCGAACAGGGCACGCATTCATTATCGAATGCATAACGATCCTGTACCTGTACCTGAGCCCATTCATATCAACTGCGTTGAGGTTGTGGGAGCCGTGCACAGCTCACCAAGTGTGAAGCCAGTTGCCGGTGGAGAGTTAACCTGCCTTAATTGCGCCTCGAGAACACCCGCATCCGGGTGATCTTAATTGCCTTGTTGCCTGAAACTAAAGCAATCATTTCGGTGATAAGAATGAACCCAAATTTTTAGAAACTAAGATCTTGAGATGATTAATTCAGTAGCACAGACAAAATAAAACAAAATTTCAAAGTTATAATTTTTAAAGATTTAAAAGTTGTATACCTCACGCCCATCCATAACAAGCATCTCTTTGTCCATTAACACAATATCATCTGTTATGCCCTGCTTGAAATAGTCCACTGCTACCTTCCCATTCTCAGCTTCTTCACAGTAAAGATTAAGGCTTTGAAGCACCCTCCTAAAAATTATCTGAGGTTGATTCAGTGAAAAATAATGAATGGGATCTTAGCAACAAGCTCTAGGTAAATTAATCTTGTATGGCCACAAGCAGTATCCTAAAACCAAACAATGATTTAGTCCTGATATAACTTACTTTGTTGATTTGTGTGTCTTCCACGAGCAAGATTCGTTTAGGGGAGCTACAAGAATCTTGAGAAATCATGGATCTTTTTGACTTCACGGTTCTAACTTTCTGACTTCTGGTTCCAGTCTGAGATGAAATGTGAATATCATCCCAAATAACATGTTGATCTGCAATCCGCTATATCAAATTTGAAAACAAAGGAAACCCATCTCAAACGAGGGCAAATGATTTGAATGTGATCTAAATAAATGAAAACCCAATTAATTTAAAACAATTGACACCAATTTCAATCAAACAAAAGGGACTTTAGTGCAATCCAAACAAATGAAGAAATATCGCTAAAGTTACCTCTTGTATTGAATCCTTTAGAGCATTGGGTTTCCTGAGCTCTTTGGCCTGCATCTTTTTCCTGCAAACCCTCACAATAAGACCATGTCCTCCTACGCTTCCAAACCATCCCTAAAATAGCCAAACAGGCCATTAGTGCAACACCCATTATCTGCAGAACCCAATTCAACCCTGCTCTCAAAAAGTACAAATTGTCTTCACCCTCTCTCCCATTTAGGTGCTGAGCACTCAAACACAGATGTTGAGATACAACCATCTGAATAAACCCAAAATATTATAGATTGTGAAGAAGCTGGGAACCCAAAAACTGACTCTCTTCTTGTGTGGAGTATATGGTAATGGTAATGTTAAGTTTTATAGTAGAATTAAAAAAATTATTAATTCTAAATTGTAATTTCAAAATAAAATAAGATAGTAATACAGTAATGTGTCTCTGCTTTTTAATTATATATCTATCTATATATATAATATATATATATATAATATATATAATATATATATATATATTATATATATATATATATATATATATAATTTAAAGCAGAAGACACATTACTGTATTACTGTCTTATTTTATTTTGAAATTACAATTTAGAATTAATAATTTTTTAATTCTACAATAAAACTTAACATTACCATTATATATAATAAAAAATAAAATGTATTATGATTTTGTTTAATTAATCATAACAAACTTTAACATAAACATTAAAATATTTTCACTTTTTTCTTCTTAAATAAAAACTCCACATTTAAAAATTCTATATAAACCATAATAATACAATCAAAACTACATACTTTTAAACCATAGATTTAATGAAAACCTAATTTGTAGTTTAAAAAAAATTACTTGTGCAATAATATATATATAATTTAAAGCCAAAGACACATTATTGTATTACCGTCTTATTTTATTTTGAAATTACAATTTAGAATTAATAATATTTTTAATTCTACAATAAAACTTAACATTACCATTATATATAATAAAAAAATAAAATGTATTATGATTTTGTTTAATTAATCATAACAACTTTAACATAAACATTAAAACATTTTTCACTTTTTTCTTCTTAAATAAAACTCCACATTTAAAATTCTATATAAAACATAATAATACAATCAAACTACATACTTTAAAACCATAGATTTAATGAAAACCTAATTTGTAGTTTAAAAGAATTTACTTGTGCAATAAAACTAGATAACTACATATTTTAAAATTATAGATTTAATGAAAATTTAACATGTAGTTTAAAAGTAGTTGTTTTTAGTGGGTTTTTTTGGATTTTTTGGTGCTAAAATTTGGCAAGAAAATTTGAGGTGAAATGGTATTTTAGCACCCCGCTTGGCCTTCTGGCGAAACCAGCCCCCGGCTTCGGCCTCAGGGGCAAACCCCTCCCTTGGGGCCGTAACCCTCGATTCTCCAGTAGCTGAGCTGATTTGTGATATTTAAACCGGTTTTTTCACTGTATATATGAATTCAGTGCCCTAAAAAACCTTTAAGGCATTTTGCAGAGATTACCCATCAAACTTGTGATTTCAATAAATTCCTACCAGATTTTAGAGAAATTGGAGCAGACAAAACTCACCAAAAAAGCTTCCAAAAATCGCACTAAAAACAACTAAGTTTAAAGTACAATAAAACTACATACTTTAAAACAATAAATTTAATGAAAAATTGAAACAAATCTTAATATATAATTCTTCATCAATTTATTGTATTTCCCTTAAATTCTGCTTCATTAAACAATGTTAATAACACTTAAAAAAAAGCAATACCCCATGACCATATTTATTCAAAATAGGGAGAGAAAAGCTTTTATTGAGATGTGTCCTCATAGGGTCATCACAAGCCTATTTTCTTTCGAGGTCTTTATATTGTTCTTTGGCATGGTAATAAACATTGACATCGTAAATATATAATTTTGAAACATTACATTATAATGATGTGTAAAGATTACATCGATTTTACAAGACACTTCAAACTACTAGTTTCTTACCTATTGCTTTATGGTGTTTTCTTTGCAACATCTGATACAAATACTAGTTAAATTTATTTTCAAATTTATATATTAAAATTTTAAATCATTTTAATTTTTTAAATAAACTAATATGATGTCCTAACTCCCCTAATGGGTAATCGAATAACATGTACTAGCTGCAGTAAATAGACAACTGCAAGTACCCATCCATGCATCATGTCCATGCAGGGTTGGAATTCCGTCAAAGGCCATATAGCCCGTTAAATACGTTGAAATTTTTTAAATAACCGTCCGGTATGATGTGGTTTCAAAGGCGCCGAACGTATTTTTGACGGCTTACGATTTTTTGAACAAGTTATTAACATCTTATTTGGAGACTGGAGACTGGGACGTTCCTATTTGAAGTTTAGTTTCACTCTCACTTGGGAAGGGATGAAATAGTATAATAAATGCAGAATATTCTTGTTAGCAAATAAACATTAATTTCAAATCTTTTTATGGTATTACATTCTATTACTACAAAACTTTGGAATCCAAACAAATTTGCTACTATAAAACTTAACTTTGAAATCTTAAGACTTTAATTTTATCTCAGATGTGGTTAGCATTCTAATTTTATCTTCGGAATCACTCTCTTGAGTATTCTAATATTGCAGTGGTAATCTTAATATAATTTTATCTCAGATGTGGTTAGCATTCTAATTTTATCTTCGGAATCACTCTCTTGAGTATTCTAATATTGCAGTGGTAATCTTAATACTAAGTTTCAGGTCTGATATCATATTTGAGCTATATTATGGATTTTTTGCTACATTGCTTTTTGTTCCTTTTTTATATATTCTATGAGATTTTTTTTGGGAAAATTTGGTTATGGTATAATAGCTATAAATAGTTCTATGGACAATTAATAGGATTTTATATCCATGTATTATTCGCCCATTTATACAATGCTGTGGAAGCCTTATGCAATAACTTTATTAGTGGTATCATATATGTTCTTTTGTTTTTTCAAAATTATGGAAAAACCTTCAAGTTTTAAATCTCCGCGCCTTATGAATTCGGATCAACAATCCAAAAACTCTAAGTCTATTTATAGATGGTCTAATGCTTCAATTGTTAAATCCCATTCTTAGAGCTATATAATTTTTGAGGTTGCGCCAATGCTTGAATAAGGGTTTAAAGATTGCTTCTAGAAGAAAAACACGAGTAATTTCTGATGATGAGTCTGAATGTTTGGAATGATTAGACGAGGATAATGGTAGTATTCCCAACTTTATTTTACATTAGCATTTTGCTGAAATTAAGAGCACTGTGAACCATAAGCAAGCTCACTCAGAGATTATTCATATTGAATTTATTAAAAGAATTGAATTTTTCATTAATTATTATTTTTAAATTTTATTTTTTATATTATTTATAAAAAATTATAAATTTTGGTTTGAGTTTCTTAATAGATATAATTTTTTTGGTATGTGGGTTTTATATATATTATATAGGGATTATATAAATTATTTTTGGTTAAGTTTATTAAATTGTTTGAGTGGGCTTAATGGTTAAGAGCATGTGTTTCCCCTCCTAGAAGTCAACAGGTTCAAAAGCAGAGGGGGTGGAAGTAATGTAAGCCTTCATAAACTTAGTAGTTCCCAAAACAAGGGCGTCTCATACACCAAATTAAAAATAGATATTATTATTAATTATTATATAAAAAGTTTGATATAGAAATTTAAAAATTTAGAAAAAGTGTTTATTTTATATGGGTGTTTAAAAATTCTATATGAATATTATTATTTAATTATTTTAGTTTTTTGGGGTTGGAATTCAGTAAATTTAGTTTTTAATGAAATTGTAATTTTGTGTTTTTAAAATCATTTTTTTCAAAATGTATAATCCTCACAAACAAGGGCCGACTCATAAACCAAATAAAAATAGATATTATTATTATTATTATAATAAAAGTTTGATATAGAAATTAAAATTTATAAAAGTGTTTATTTATATGGTGTTTTAAAATTCTATATGAATATTATTATTAATTATTTTAATTTTTGGGGTTGGAATTCAGTAATTTAGTTTTTAATGAAATTGTAATTTTGTGTTGTTTAAATCATTTTTTTCAATGTATAAATGATTGAAAATCTATCCAACATTAAACAATTAAAATTTAATAAACACAATTCTTGTTTTTTTTTATGATTTAGTTAAAAACATATTTGAAATACATTTAGTGAATGCACTCCATAATATTTTAATAGTTTTGTCTATTTTTTTAATTTTTAACATATTGGGAAAAATGATTATGTTTTCTTTATGATGTTTTAGTTAAAAAATGGTTTGGTTGTGACTTTAAAAAATGAATATTATATTATTATTATATATATATAAGTTTGATATAGAAATTTAAAATTAGAAAAGTGGTTTATTTTAATATGTGTGTTAAAATTCTATATAAATATTATTATTAATTATTTTAGTTTTTTTGGGTTGGAAATTAGTAATTTATTTTTTTAATGAAATTGTAATTTTCTGTTGTTTAAATAATTTTTTTCAATGTATAAATGCTATTTCAGCATGAATGAAATCTATCCAACATTAAACAATTAAAATTTAATAAACACAATTCTTGTTTTTTTTTATGATTTAGTTAAAAACATATTTGAAGTACATTTAGTGAATGCGCTCCATAATAATTTTAATAATTTTGTCTATTTTTTTAATTTTTAACATATTGGGAAAAATGATTATGTTTTCTTTATAATGTTTTAGTTAAAAACATTAGTGAATTGATCTCCATAATATTTTAATATTTTTTATCTATTTTTTTAATAAAGCTGGAAAAATTATTATAATTCAATTGTCAAACTCACATTAAGGATAATCATCCCTAGCGAGCATCCATAATGGAGGTTGACTCATCATAGTTATTCAATAAAAAACACATCTTTTGGGCCTCGTTTTTGCTCTTACCAAATGCCTCTACATCTTGGGACATTAACTTGTTTGCTTATGTCCCATAAAATCAAACTCTTAGCCAAACAAAAGCAATTTTAAGACATACTCTAGACTTACAATTTTTTGGGCAACAATTCCAATTTATAAACACAGCTCTTCTAAAATTTGTAAAAAGTGTGCATATATTTAACTAGTGTGGTTGTTTGTGTTTTACTCCTCCTCTATCCATCACTAACTAGGTGTTTTATGAAATGAGTACTTGAAATAAGTGAAAATCCAATTTATTAATTGTAAAATTTGACCATAAGAATGAAACGAATATAAAACATCACTAGAAAGCATTTATTAAAATTAATAAATGTAGTAATGGTGTTGAAGAACTTAATTGTAAAACATGATGATCATGTAGATATCTTACCTTGGAAACCTTTTCAATAAAATTATCTAGAAATGACCTTTGTTTGGGTCTTTTTATACTTTAAGAATTATTACAAACAAAAATTATAAACTTGTAGATAAAGATTTTGTGTATTTTTACTCCTAGGCTTCACATTCTTAGCCTTTCTCTATTTTCTTTTGTGCCATTAATATTGCAAGATTTAAATTTTCCATGGGTAACTCTACTTAGGCTCCTTTTCACCTTTGATTGATTCCCTTGCTTGTTGATGCAGCTTGAGGTGCATGTGAGTGGATCATTTGAATTGAAGGGAGCTTCCTAGTGAATTCGAATTTGCAAAGACATAAAAGGAAAAACATATTTCCATTCAAGTAGGAATTAAAATACATCCAACTTGTTCAAAAGCACCTATATCATAAGAACATAAAACCATAAGAAAATGGATCTAGACCATTCAACAAAGGTTATTACCTAGTCTCCTTAAATATATGTCCATAAAAATAAGTGATCAATAAGCATATAGTCTACAAATACTATATATAAAATAATGTCAGTCATATATATATATATATATATATATATATATATATATATATATATAAATATATATATAATATATATATATATATAAGTGGATTATAGATATGCCCACAAAAGAAAAGAAAAAAAATGGCTTGGGTTAAAATGATTTTTTCATGATGAGATCTCATCGAGTGCTCGATCTAGTATGATTGAGTTACCGTAGGTGTCACCTAGATGTTCACTATGTTCACCTTTGGGAAAAGGGGGGAAACATATATATTTCATGCTCCTTGGAAGGAATGTCATTCAATAACTCACAATTTGTTCATTTTATCAGGTTAATTTGGATTAGAATCCAAGTCCAAATAGATTCCAAGTCCAAATAGTTTCCTTGAAATCCAATGAACATGCATCTATCCCTTATGCAAACATCATTAAAAATTCCACTTGAATGAAACAAGTAATCAATTTGTGAGTGTGCTAGTGCATCATAGAACCTACGTAGATGAAAGCATAAAACCTCTTCCTTTTCATAATGAATTTGGACCACAATCTTGTTTGTTACCACTTTCTCTCCCTTAGTGCATTCACCACCCATCCTTATTGGATTATTTGGGTGGGGGGCCTATCACAGTGTCACTGAATCAACTCTCACTTATAAAAGCTATCCTATGTCACAGTGTCACTTGTGGAACAATGGAAGTGTCTCTTCAACTACAATTTGCACCATATCTTTAGTGTCTCAAAATATCACTTAAAATCTCTAAACGATCTGACTCATGAAGAACAACATATATTGCCATGTATGATTTTTTTTTTTTTTTAATACATTGTCCTTGCTTGACTACGAACTCTCCACAGTGGACCCTCACATTGATTCCATGTGATTATGATTGTGGAGAGGATGCAAAGAATAAAACAACTTATAGTTTTACTTTGTTGGTCATCTTATATGTCCCATAAGATCTCCTTAGGCATATCTTATATGTACAAATGCTATGGCATCTCTTGGTCAAGGACATTTGATTTCATAGTTATGGATATTTTATTGTGAGTGTTCAATACAATTTCAAACCAAGATTTAGAATTCAATAAGCCATTTTTTTGTTATGGTCATTTTGTTTTTTTCTTATCATAAATATGTGAAAATTTGTAACATAATTGTGTTATTGAAAGGTAAATTTTTAATGAAACCTTTATTGGTGAAGGGTTAATTTATTACCAAAACATCATTCATGAAGGGAAAAATTTTAAACATAATGTTTCTTTAAGGGAAGAATAAAGACCTAAAACGTCAAAAAAAATTGTATGACAAGTGAAAAGGAATCCAAATTCCAACCTTGTGTCCATGATATATGACATAGTAGGATAACAGAAAGTACCCATTGATGCATCACATGCAAGATAGATGGCATAGTAGGAGACCACCCTAATATAGAAAGTTTCATGACACGGATCTTGGAGGCTCCTTGTTTTATTGAGAGGCCTACCCTATAATCCAATCTAAGGGAGATGTACAATTCTTTCCATGCTCAGCTTCAAGTTTATACATGCCCTTTTCAAAATAAAAATAAAATACTAAAATGAATATAAAGATTTGATCACTTTTAGTTAAAAACATTATAAAACATGAATAATTCCATTTCCGCTATGCTCACTCAATTTATTATTGATATTACAACTTAAAATGAAAGAGATGACCACATATAGTAGATATTTGCTAAAATTAAAAGTTTGAATTGTGCAATGTGAAAAAGTCATGTGATCCAATGTTTTTTAAGGGAGCTAAATCCTTTTGTATAATAATAAAATATTTTAAACAACCAATTCCATCATTACATTCAAACCAAAAAAAATGAAAAATATATAATAGATAAACAAACCCAAAAACATATCATAGATAGGAAATACCAAGGAGATGTGGTAAAAATATTTCACTTTTTAAACATAAATAAAATGTTTAGATTCCAAAATTTAAGTAACATAATTTACATAATTTTATGTCAACAATAAAAATAAATGAAGTAATTAAAAAAAATAATCTTATCTTTTCACTTTAAAAAATATATATAACTTAAATAAATTAGTTATATATTCATTTCACTAAACATATTTCAACATCAACTTTATATATATCTATATATATATATATATATATATATATAATATATATATATATATATATATATATATATATATATAATATATATATATATATATATATATATATATATATAATTTGTTCATAACAAAATATTTCAATGTCCAAAATGTAATTGAAGGTTAAAAGATTCAAGAGAGAAAGCAAAAAAGAAAAAAATCAATATTAATTATAACAAAATATGTCAGTGTTTAAATAGCAAAAATAATTGAAAATAAAAAAATCAAATACTTTGAAACAAGAGGGAGATGTGTAATTCATTCAGTTCTTAATATAAAATTGATATGTGACATTCACAAACATTAATAATAATAAAAATACCCATTATTTATTATAAATCAAATATTTCAATATAGAGGGCTAAGTAATATTTATTTTAGATATCATTTTTGGGATTCAACTGCATTAAGTAAGTCATTCATCTATGACCATTTCCATGAGAGGTAGTCATAACTGACTAATTTCTCATGATTTTTGAATAGTCCACTTAGCACTAATTGCATCGGGTGATGCTCACAGGGGTGAAGAAGTGGGATTGAAACTAGTGAAATGAATCACATAACATCAATCATCACTTTCGAGGCTTGCACCCAGTAACCAGGATGTTATGTGATTCATTTCACTAGTTTCAATCCCACTTCTTCACCCCTGTGAGCATCACCCGATGTAATGAGTGCTAAGTGGACTATTGAAAAATCATGAGAAATTAGTCAGTTACGACTACCTCTCATGGAAATGGTCATAGATGAATGACTTACTTAACACAGTTGAATCCCAAAAATGATATCTAATATAATGCATTGTGAAAACCCCCAATGCTTAGTATTTATTTGCCTTTAAAAATATAATGATTAAAAAAAATAAAAATTGTATTGACAATGTGATCCATAAATAAAGTATTTTCATGTCCACACAATATGTGTGTGTTAAAGAAAAACTATGTATATATTATTATGCCAAGAAGCGCTCTACAACCTAATATGGGGATGATGTTGTAGTGGTGTAAATGTTTGTAGGAATTTACATGTCAGCGCAATTAAAAAATAATAAAAGATTAAAAATGATATAGAGTGTAACCAAGGTAGAAGAAATGATCTCCCTCGCTCTTGGTTCTTGGCAGCTAGGGTTTCCCTAGCTTCCGCTACAACTCTAAAAGCTCATATTTGAAGAGAAAAGGTTGTTAAGGTTTGGATCGTGGTCCATTGGTCAGTACGCTAGAGGCGTGTGATCGCTGACGACTAGTTTCAATAGATTTGGATTCCTTGGAAGCTGACATCGTTGCTTTAGTGGGATGCAATGTTTGTTCAATATTGTCTCTTAATAGGTGTTTTTTTCTAGACCCAGGGAATTCGATTTGAGCCTATTTACTGGAGGCATTACAGATCTAGAGCAAGTCTCCCTTTGTTGGTTGATTTTCCTATGTTCCTTGTACCATTGAGGACATGGTTACATTCAAAGCCTGGTTGCAGGTTGAGAAACTATGGGGATCTTCTTCTTCCCCAAAAAAGATTGTGAAGAAATTAACTAAGATCCTTGCATTGGAACTCTCTCCTTCAAATCCATGCAAGAGAGCCTTAGCTCTCTCAGAAAATGTGTTGGTTGGCAATTTTATGGGCACGTGACTGAATTCAAAATATATTGAAACATAGATCACAAAACAATGCCCCCCCAAGCTTCAAGGTCATGTAATTTTCTTTGTAGTATGTAGGGGCTTCTATGTCTTTTTGTTTCTTAGCGAAATGGAAAGAAATTTGATTTTCGAATCAAGACCATATTTCATGGGGTCTAAAGGTCTCTTTATAGCTCCATAGCCTTTGGATTGAAGTTTAGATTCTAAGATTACTTTTGTGTTAGTGTGGGTATGGCTTCCACACCCCCCTCTTGATATTTGGGGGCCTAATGCATTAAAATACATAGGAAACAAGCTTGGTCGCTATCTAGATAAAATAAAATGAATAGGATGTCATTTTTCTTGTGCTCGCATATGTTGAGGTAAAATTTAATGAAGGTTTAATAGAGGCCCTAAAGATAAATATAGGAGGATGGAGCCATATCTAGGAATTAGACTATGAGTATATTCCTTTCAAGTGCAATGATTGTCATAGCCATGGAAACTTCGCCAAAAAATTTCCCCAATGAAAAAAAGAAAATGAGTAGGCCCAACCCCTATTTCTAAAGAGGGTAGTTTCCAATTAGCACAAAATTGAAGAAGAGATCAACTAAACAAGATGCCAACCCTAAATAAACTTGTTGGGGAATATCTAGTGCAAGAACCTTCTTTTAGTAAAAAACTTGTTGAGACTCTTCAAGATCCAAAGCAAGATGAAGATTCCCCTATGGATGAAACCCCAAATGAGGATTAGGGAGATACATATGTGTTGGTGGAGAATGTAGTCAAACTCCTTCATAGGTTGCCTCTCCAGTTTTAGGCTCATATTTTGAGGAAAGAGAAATGACATTGATATCCTCCAAACTTGTGGAAGTGAAGAGATATACCCAAAATACTTACCAAAAAGCTATGGTAGTTAGAGTAGCTCATGCAAATTCATTCATAGGAGGTAATGTTGAAAAATCCCTCTCCTCAAATACAATGCAACCACCTTTTACAAGACGCGGGAATTCCAATAAAGAAAAGTGGGAACATGAAATGGATGCTAACTTGGCTTTAGGATCCCAATTCTACATGGAAACTTTGTTCCAAAATCGTCCCAACTAGCTCAATGTATTTTTTCTGCACTCTCTTATGCTTTCAATATGTAAGAATTTACTCTTGTAAACATGTAGAAATACTCAAGTACTTGTGGAAATTACTAGGATTTGTTTCCCATGGAAGATCCCATGGAAGAAATTGTAATGAATTTCCCGTGTATTTGTTGTGACTGAGGAGATGTTGTACCCTGAGTAATTGAGTAAGATGTTGTGGTATTCATAGATGACTGTAAACATTTAAACATTGGTTCAATCAATAACAAAAAATTAAAAGTAATAAAAATAATAGAATTCAATTTGTTATATTGCAATTTTATTTTTAATAATAAAGTTACTAAAAAACTTTTAATAAAAGAAATATATATATATAATATATATATATATATATATATATATATATATATATATATATATATATATATATATATATATATCACATTAGAATATATTAACATGTAATATTAGTTATAAATTATGAATCAATTTTAAGTTATAAATTAAAATAATAATTGGGTAAACATATTTAAATTTTAAAAAGCATATAAAAACTTAATACTTACAATAAAATTACAATATAACAAGTTTCTTAACCATAGATATTACCCTCACTTTCGATGGGTATTATTAAATTATAAATAGGCTTTGTTACAATATCATGTGCTAAATAAAAAAGGTTATAATTACTTTTGAAAAATATCTAAACACTTTGTCTTCACCCGCTTAATTAAAAAATAATAAAAGGTAAAAATAATGTGTAGCTCAATATGTGAGAGATGTTGTAGCCTCCATAAATAAGTTTTATTTAAAAGTAATAAAAATAATAGGATTCAATTTTTCATATTGTAATTTTGTTTTTATTAATAAAATTACGAAACCATATTTTAGATTAAAAATATTAGTATATACATATCTAGTCAAAATATATAACATATTAGTAGCTATAAATTAAAATCTATTTACCATATAAATTAAAATAATGATTTGGTAACCATATTTAATTTAAGTAATAAGCACATGAAAATTAATACTTACAATATAACAAGATTCTTACACATGGATATTAACTCTCACTTTACCATGGATATTGTTAAGTTGTAAATATACTTTGTTACAATACAATGGACCAATACCATTACTTATCAATAACATATGCCCAAAAACCATAAATCATTTCCCAATCAAAATATCTTATACATATTTTATTTTAACTTAATTTTATAATATTTTTTAATTAAATATAAAAGTAAAAAGATTATAATTAATTTTCAGATATATCTAAACCATCTATCCTCACTACTATTAAACATATTCTCTGGATATTTCATAGAGATTAATTCAAGGTTTTAATGAAATTAAAAATGAAAATAATTATATACATATAGAGGTGAAATTTATATAATATAAATAAAATTATTAAGAACCAACATAAATCCATCTTAACTTAGAATCTACCAAGCGATGAGATGAATCAAATATCTTGAGGGGAAAATGTTTCCTCAAGTTTTTCACTCAAAAAGAAGTGCATCTTAAGAGATTTGATCCCTTGGGCACTTGGTAGATTTGGAGTTTAGATGGATCTATGTTACTATAAAGCAATTGAAAAAACAAATTCTTATGGATAAAACATTTAAAGTAGTATCCTTATTTTACATTTTGGTCCCTTTTAAAGTATATTTTCATTCAATTTTATCTAAAATCTAGCAAAAATTTAATGAAATTACAAGATTAAGTTGTATAGTGTACACAATCAAAATTTCAAGGGAGATTTTCAAGGCATTGAATGTATTTGTGCATTTAAAAAGTAATTTAAATAATGAAAAAATGCCATATATATATATATATATATATATATATATAATATATATATATATATATATATTTGGAAGTAAATTATATACATAATCTCCCCGATGGGGGTGTACTTCACGATGGCCACTTGGTAGTTGAACTGCCACAAGAGCCTGTCAGGCTTCCACGTGTGCCCTTGCCTCACCATGACAAACCAGACCAGCTCTAAATTCCCGCTAGTGGAGACGCTGCTCACACGCTTAGTCGATAAATACATGACATGTAGTGCTAATTCCTTCATTTTGTTGTTTCAAGAGATGAATTTGGATTGTGCGGAGAATAGTGGAGTTGAGTCCCAAGATGTCGCATTGGGGTCAAGTCCTTGGGTGAGAAGAGAGGCAGTTTCCTAGGATTGTTGGGGGTGGTGTGATACTGAAGTCTGGGATTGTCCATGGAACCCTGGAACATGAATCATTGGGGTTCATTTTTGCCTTCTGACCTACAATTTCCGCTCAAGGGATGAAAAGCCTATAGAGGCATCGAAGCTTGTGTATGTGGTTCGGGGTAAGGTCATTCCCATATACTTCTATTTTCGCTCTCAGAATTTGGGTACTCGATATTTTTTGAAAATCTAATGAAATTACTTTGATTGAAGTAAAAATTTATATATATATATATATATAATCTATCCACCGGTTGATATTCATGTTATCAAGTAAAAAAATTCCTAACATCAAGACTAGTAATTCCTTTGGGAAGTGTTTAGTTCTCAAAAATTTAAAAAACCCCAAGCACTATACAAATTATAAATTGTATGTGACAAGAATCAACAAGGAGGAAAATGTATATAGCTATTAAAAGGGGAGATTATATTCCATGGATGGGGTCTCAACATCATCTACAAACTTGTAAAGCTCAACTATTCCAACTAGGAGCACAAAGGCATCCTTTGAGAGATCATTCGCTACCAAGTTTACTTCACTAAGGATGTGGTCGAAGGAGCTCATGACATCATGAATGTCAAGGACAAACGAATTGAGACCAATGTTGGAGACCACCACGTTTTGGTTTCCCAATCAATAACTAATTTGGAATCCCTAAACACCTATAATCTAGGGGCACCTTTAGCCTTGCCAATTGAAATAGGCGTTATATATATTTAATATAAACTTGGATCTATCAAATGTCAAGAGGAATCAAATTTCTTGTGGTGTAAATCTTTTTCCAAGATTTGCACTCTAAAAGAAATTTGCATCTCAAGGTATTTGACCCCTCTCAATGTTTGGTAGATCCATGGTTAAGATGGATCTATACTAGTTATTATAAGTTTCAAGAATATGTTTCCCTTGAGTTTGAAGCATTATTTCTTACAGTTTCTGAGGCCGCATTCCACCATTATTATCTCAACAAGGGATGGAGAGATGTTTGGCTATATTTAGATTTTATTTTTTGCTAAGGCCATTTCGTTCTTCCTCTCCAAGTTTATCTAACTTGTTTATTCTTTTGAATTGAAATTTTATTTGTGAATGGTTCTATTTTCTATGCTATGTTAACTACCAAGTGTTATCCCCCACAATGTCCCAGGCTTAGAGGAATTGATGAAGGTAACCACAGACTAAGATTTCAGTTTGGTAGCTAGCCCTAACAAACCAGAGAGGGATTTGCCTATGAAATCACAGTCAAGAAATGATTGGAATGTAAATTATTTTAGGCTAGATATGTTTTGATCACGGTTTGATTTGATTTTTATTGTTTGTTGGATGGTGGCTTAGGTCTAGGGAGCTAGGTCTAAGCTTTGAGAATCAAATTTGTAGAGTTGTAATGGGGAAAGGTTGGCATACACTTTAGCACTTTAGGGTTTTCATTTTGTAAATGGGAGATAGGTAGGGTTTCAAAATGAGCATGAGTCTCACGAATTAGTTTATATCAAAAGAAAAATGAACAATAATGTGAAATCTTCTCCAAAACAGAGCATTACATGAATGAATTTTGTTCATTATCTTAGGAAACAAGCACATGAAACATGGAAATGGAAATGAAATATAAAACACATTCAAACTTATGATCACAGAAGGAAAAATATCGCTAAAACACATCCACAAGTATCCCACTATAATAGCTACAAACTCTCTCTATAATTCCTGCCAAATTCTCAATTACACTAGCATTCAAGGCTCAATTCCACTTCATCCAACCCTTGAAATTGATTACAAAAGTCCTCATATAGGCTCTGAGGTCTAAATACTCCCTAGGAGGTCGAATTTCCAGCAAAGAAATTCAAATACATGAACCTATCTGATCACTACTACACACTAGGGATGTTACTCAACCATTTCCTCTTTTATCTAACTATCACAAGATATTTACCCGAAGCTTTAGATGGAGGATAAGACACCTATTAACCTCTAATTTTACCCATTTAAATTTACTTTTACCACTCACATTAATTTACTTCGCCCTTTTTACTTTTACGAAAGTAAAACGAGGAATTACAAAAAATTACATAGTGAAAATTTTACAAAAATATCATAAATTTCCAGGTGTGCAATGAGCTATTGAAGGCCATTTTTGAGTGCCTTTCAAAAGCCCAAATACATATCTGAAGCCTTTTCTGGAAATATGAGAGAGTGTAGATGTCTTTAGAGTATTGTTTCACTCAAAATGACTCATTTTTCGTTGAGATATGGCCATTCTCCCATGATGTCTCTAGTTGCATAGCAAAGTCCTCCTATGTGCAGTGTGTTCTCTTCCAACCCACTTTTGGAGGCCCTAACCTGCTCCAAAGTGAAAACTTGATAGCTCGTTGGAAATATATTGAATTCTGATACAAGATGGATGCCTCAAGAATGTAATTTGGACACTTTAGTAGGGAGACAAATTTATTTTCCCAAGGTAGTTCCAAAAACGCATAGTGTCTCTGACGAAAGTGCAGCACCAGCTTGTAGAGGACTTTTGAATTTCTTCTTGGAGGAGTTTTGGCATGAAACTGGTATGGTTGGAAATATTATTATGTCTTATACACAATAGAGTTCTTAAGCACTACCGAAAACGTCTCCAAATCCCTAAAAATTTGTCTTGGGGTCAAGTTGTCCATAAGTGCAGCAACTCTCCCATAGCAAGTGTAGTTTGGGCCATTTTCTCAATTCATAACACCTGTGCATAAAATGAAGGCATTTTTTGTTCCTTGGCCTATAATTTACAAAAAAATCTTTCACTTTTGTAAAATTCTTCTCTATTTGTTCATAAACATATTTTGAAGCAAAAATATCCCAATGAGAAATGATGAGACAAGGTAGTGTACTGCAACATTGTCTTATTTGAAATAAAACATTACCTTTACCTTTATTTTTCTTTCCCTAAGCTCCTAACTCTCTTTACCCATTGACTCACATGATGGACATGTTTTTGTTTTGACATATGGTATCATGATGACACATGGAGTGAAACCCTACATAATGACCTAAAATGAGGAATTTAACCATTTCATGACCCAAGACATTTAAATGAATATATGATACCTCAAATAAGATAATGACCATGGTGAGTGATGAATACCATGAGTAAGTTAAGGGAGTAGCAATGACCTAGACACAATAGCCAGTGACCAAATTTTATTTTGAAACCTAATGATAAAATTTGACCTAAGACCCTAGTAAAAAAAATGTTGTAAGAGCACATTTGATCACTGGTGACTGGTATGACTGGCAGGCACTAACACAAAGTTTCTATGGTCCTATCTTAGTAATGTACTAGATTATTTTGTTCTCTTTACTTGGGCTCCATATTACTTCATTTTGTTTAATTATTCTAGAACTCACACTCTTTACTAACTTGACTCTAAGCATTGAGGGAGTGGTTTACTCCTCTGTCAATCCTTTGCCTTATTATCATTTCCACTTTTGATTTCTTTAATATGGTTGGATTTGGTTCTAGTCGTAGTCATCATGGCCATAGAGCAACGTATACTATAAACACACACCTCCAGTAAGTGGTATAAAAATCAACATTACAAAGAAGGAAACTAGTGTAGAAATAAGTTGCATTCATGGTGATACCATTGAAGAATATGTGGGGTAATGGAACCCCAAAAGTAAAAATACTAAGTATTTGCAAAGGTACTATAATATGAAGAAAATACTAAAGAAACTTCAAGTTCAAAGTAGTGAGGCACAACAAAATATTTTTTTTCCTGGAAGCTCTTGAATCACACATTAATTCGCTAGATCACAAGGTCTCCATACTAAAAGGAAAACAACTTAATTGGAGTTTGTAGTCCTTAAGGAGAATGTTGGAATCCATGGTAGTAGTTTCCTTATATATGAGCATCAATATTTCTCTCAACCATAAGTAAAATTATAGGGTGTCTAGCCAATATGTAAATGTACTAGCTTAAGGATTATTAGTCTTTTTTTGGTAAGCTTAAGGATTTCTTATTTTGTTGTTGGTTTGGTGCTAATTTTGTTTCCTAGTGGTATGCTAGTTGTTTTTGTTTAAATTTTCCCTAACTTAATCTAAAGTTCATAACTAGCTATATATTTTCCCAACTCGTTATTGTTATAAATGCATCTACACAAAGTGATATGATATTTGAACTCATTACTTTTATAAATGCACACATACACAATATGTATACTTATTGTAAAATTAATATTTCGTAAAAAATTTCTTCATCTATGATAATATAAATAATACTTTTTTTTTTTATCAAAATATTTTAAGGACAATAAAGAAATTGCTATCGTTTTTTATCCTTTGATTGTATTGAATCAAATAATGTAAATAATGACCTAAATGTGGGTGTTTAAATTGTAATCCAATTAGATTTATGAGGATAGGAAAATATATTAGTGGTGCACACTAATACATGGCGTAAATGGGAATGACAGTTGATATGAGCACAATCAATAGTCTTTGGTGTGAGCTATGTGGTATCATGATGACAGACACACTCATCGAGCTCACCATGGTAATTTCTAAGAATTTGTTTTAGTCAGTAGGTAGGTATTTCTATTCTAATCGTAGGGAAAGTGAGTCTTTCCCAGTGCATGGAGGTTTTACTTGCTTAGGTTTATGGGTCTTTCAATGCCACAAATGTCTTAGTCTATAATTCTCACCCTGGATGGTCTCACACACTCAAATAACTAGTTTTTTCCTTTGGATTTATTTCATTGTGTCTTGTGGTGGTGGCCTTTCCATGTAGGGGCTTCAGATGGTGAATGTTAGGGGTTGTGGGCTCCTTCTGGGTGTCTAGCTAAGGTCTGGTATTAAGAAGTTGGTCCATAGTCCTCTAGTTACACTTCTCTTCAACTCAAACTTGGAAGATATGGTGAGAGACAACTATAGACTTAGAGTTTTTATTAGAGTGCTCTCTCCCTTAGTGATGGTAAGAGAGAGAATATGATGAGAGGCAACTATAGACTTAGAGTTTTTATTAGAGTTCTCACTCCCTTAGACATGATAAGAGAGAGAATGCATGCCCATAGAGGCATGATGGGTACATGAGGTTTCGGAGGTGGTTTCTTTCAGCCTGTCTTAACACAAGGTCAAAGTTTTTCCCATGAAGCACCGAGTGCATTGTGAGCCCCTTCCAATCCACTAAGGTCGAGGAAAATAAGGGTTGTTGGGTCCTTCATTTTTTGGAATAATTTTGAAGAATATGATTGAAAATAAATTATGGAGAAAGAATGACTAGAATTGTTGGAAGCAGCCACCAGAAATCGAGAAGCGACAGAGAAGTCAAAAGTCAGTTATGTTTGGATTCGTGAAGCCATGAAAGAAAGAAGCACATGCCAGATTTTGGAAGTATCAAAGATGATAAGGATAAAAAGACCAAATTTTGTCAAAGTGGATCTGATTGAGAATGGGCTCAAGGAAGTTGTATGTTAGACTAGCTCAAGCGAGTGCAATCTATAAAAAGTGCCAAAGATGAAAAAATCAAGTTGATGTTAGCTATAGAATTGAGTTGTAGGTAGCTAAAGAGTCAAAGTTCTTTTAGTTCTTTGTTGTGTAACAACTCATTAGAGTTTGAGTCTTTTGTTTTTCTGAAGTTCCATTATGTTCTTATAATGTAATGTAGTCCATAGTATTAATATCTCGCAGCATGTGTGAGATTCAGGTATAATGACTTTCCCAATGAATAAAGGAGTTGTTGCGGGAATGGATTGTGACTTGATGGTTGATGATTATGCATCCCATTTAAAATTTTAATTGTGTTTGCATGGTTATTTAATTTTATTTAGCTATGAATGTTTAATTTGCATGCTGACTCTATTGTGTTGGTTAATAGAATGTTAATAATGCATGTATGATAAAATGAATAAAACTTATTCACTACCATTCTAGATCCGTTATCTCTTGTTGTATCAACATGACTCAGGTGAGACGCTCCTTTTTCCCTAAGGAGGAGTGGAAATGTTAGCGATAAGCTAGAGTACGAAAGTTATTTTTGTTGGAAACCTAAGGTTGAACCCTAGGTCTTTGATAATTAAATTTTATGCCAACAAATGGTTGCATTGTTGGGACCCATAAAAATATTAGAAGGGATATAGATCACAAGTGTCGAGGATTCTTAGTAGTGACATTCAAGATTGGTGGCATGAAAATATTAATCACTTTATATTGCAACAAGATGAACTATGATAGAAGAATCTATATTGGGCTAAGGAAGATGTTTTATATACAAAGCTTGCCTGTGATCAATACGAAATTGTGGTGTAAGTTTCTTGAAGAATTTCAGAATTGGTTGAGGAGGCTACAATTTAAATCGAGAGAAGGGAATCATGTAACATACCTAGTTAAAAATCCATGTAAAAATATATAAGACCATGATCAGAAGACATGTATTCCAATCTAAATGGTGGGAAAAAACATCCTAGTGGGTTGTCACTTCAGTTTATTATGGCTAAGGAAATTGGCAAAGGAAATGGAAAAGGTTTTGGAAAGGCAAGAAGCATTTTGGAACATTTATTTATGAAAATAATGGAAATTAGAAGAAAAGGAAGGTGAAAGGTCAAAAGTTGTCATGTGAGGAGGAAAATGAAGGAAAATAATGGAAAATGAAGAAAATAGAGGCATCATTAATAAAAAGGCTTATGAGGATCAATTGGTAGGTTGTTGATAGGTCTTTGTGGAGCTCTCTTCTATTCTCTCTCTCTCTCAACTCTTGGACACTTAGAGTTTTCTTGGAGAACCCTTGGGGGAGTGTGGCATACTTGGATTTTTGGAGCAAGAAAGAAAAAGAAGAGCAGGAAATCATGAGAGGACATTGGATCAACAACTACAATGGATTTTTCTTGCAGGTATCGAGTTGCATGTATGTTTTCCTCACTAGTTTTGGCATGCATAGCATATGCATGTGGTTATTTGGTCATGATTTGTTACTAGCATGGAGGATTGCCTAGATTGATAGTGGATTTTCATAGCCTTTCCATTTCTTGTATAGCCATGGTGTTGTGGGTTATTTCTTTGTTTTTCTAGTTGGTTATCATGTTTCTTTTAACTTGCATTGAGTTACTAGTTCCTAGAGCCTTGGTTAAACAAATGCTCTGGAGCCCTGTAACAACTTAGGTTGAGTTACTAGTCTAGGAGCCTTGGTTGGAAAAGCTCTCTAGAGCCCTTGGTAAGTTGAGTTACTAGTCCTGGAGCCTTGGTTGGACAAATAGTTTGGAGCTCGAAAACAACTGTGGGTTGAGATACTAGCCCTCGAACCCTTGGTTGGAACAAATGCTCTGGAGCCCTAGGAGGCTTGAGTAGAGACCAATCTGATGATGGTTTTGTGATGTCCGACAATGAGGTGGAATCATTGTTTGATGGGTTAAGGTGTTTTGGCCTCTGGAAGCCCTGAATGGTTATTTATTGATGTGTTTTATGACATCCCACATTCATGCTTGGAATATGGCACAGGGGTGATTGGCTGAAGAGAAATTTGATTCAGCCATATCTACGGTCGGGTGGAACGTGGTAGTCCAATATAGGATTGTATTTTGCATCATTAATATGAGGTTTTTTCTCCTTGTTATCCCATGAGTATTATATTGGATTATATGTGGATTGTATGGTTGTTGTTTCCTTGGTATTTCTGTTGGTTATGAATATGTATTACGATAGTGGCTATGTATGGCTCCCATCATTGTTTTTACTTGTATATGAATGAACAATGTATCTATGGCCTAATGGATGAAACTGTAGCTAATGTATTGAGGCATCAATGCTTCTTAGTGATTCTCAGATAAGTATGAGACCCTTATGCTCAGATATGTTGTTTAAACTTGTAGATTACATAATTGTGATATGTTAGATGAGATGCTTGTCATGGCTAGTAGGGATCCAGTAAAGGGCTTGTTCAAGTAATTTCATTTGTATGGTCTCTGGACACTGGCACAACACTTAGAAAAATAGTCCCTGCACATTGGCATGCCATGTTGTGAGAGCTTCTAGACCCCTCTGGATGCTGACATGTCCATATCATGGGAGATTCTAGGGGTTAATTGGTATAAAAACTCATTGGGACTTAGGGGCGGGTTACCTAAGAGGTTGGGATGATTCCTAAGAGTCTTTTTGTTGTTGTGGAAGGTTTGTATGGTGTGTTTCCATCAGTTCCACCTCCTTAATGTGACTTAGGAGGTCAAAGCATATCATAGTAACTTATCGTCACATGTTTGCCCCGGTTGGCTAGCTACTTGGGTAGATGTGGGAGGAGGGTGTTACAAAGTCGTATCAGAGTGGGTTTCACTCTCTTTGGGTCATATCTGATACCCCATAGTGGTATTAGAGCATGGTTCACCCCTTAGACTGGATGGGAAGTGTGTTGGTCATGCATTCATGTCGATTGCATATGTGTTTCTTATACTTGTAATCCATGTGCTTGTTGCATTTGCATGGTGTTGATCATGGTTGTAGTGATGTCACCATGAGAAAGTTGATGGTGTTGTTGTGGGATGTATTTTCATGCATGTACAGTTGTATATGCATTTTTTATGCATGTCGGTGTCTATATATTTTTATGCATGCATTGTCATGGTTATAATTATGCATGTATAGTAGGTCAAACATGCATTGTGAGGTCATTGTATGCAATTAGGTCATTATGATGATATTGGTATGTTATGATGCTAATGTGTTGGTTAATATAGAGAAGGAGATGTAGATCATCAAAGTGAAGTTGCAACACTAGACTTTGGGGTAAGAGCATATCGTCATACATGTATTGTATATTTGCCATGCATATATGTAGGTTAATAATCGTTATATGAATTATGGTTATGTGTATTCCTTTCATTCCATTGATATTATGGTTACATACATGATAGATGCTAGTTTATTAGTGTAGTCATATGCTCATGTGTCGGATAGTCATGAATGATAGTAACATGTGGTGGTATGAATTGCTATTGTTGTTTTAAGTTAGATAATTTGATGATTATGTTATATGTTGTTGATAAGTATATTATAATTTAATGTTTTTTATATGATATTTAGATTAATGAGTAGGTTATATGTTGTTGATAAGCATTATATATAAATTCTTGTTGTTATATGCTAGTAACTTGATTATTAGGGTTATCACATTAAGATATTAATGTTATATGTATCATACTAAGTTGGATTGGTTTATGCAAATGGTTAGGGTTATAAATTCATGTATGAGTTAATATGATGTGATATTATGTCATACTAATCTAAACTGACTATGTATATGTGATTATTATGTATGAATGATAATTTATGAGCTTATGATGTGAACATGTTAGCTAGTTATTGTTATGGATATCATGACCTTATTTATGGTTGATTTGATATGTAGTGGAGTTATATTGTGCTAACTAGATTGATTGTGCATACAAGATAGTCTCCCCTGAGATACATTGAGGTATGAGTTTACTTATTTTGTCTACTTGGTTCATGAATGTTTGATTATGTCATCTATCTGGTGTTTGAGTGTTTGGTGTCTATTATGTCGTATATCTGTTGTTTGAATGTTTCATTAATCGCATGATATGAGTATGTATTTGTAATATTGCATGAGGAAATGATCTTGTTTTAAGAAGGTTGTAATAATGCATATGTGTTGAGACAATTAATATGTACTTAACTGTAAGTAGTTGATAGTTGTAGCATTATGTATTATGACTGGTGAATGTGAGTTGATTGTTGAGTATGACATGGTTGTTAGACTTGGTAAAGGTTGATTTTAAATTAATATACATGATGTATTAATATTTGGAATGTGAGACTGACATGTGTGAGAAGTTGCAGGGAAACATATCTGGTATTAGCTTGGAAAGGTAATAGTTGATGTGTTTATATAACTAATAGTTGGGTGATGTGATAGCACATAGTAAGACTCAATTGCAGTAAGGAAAAGGTAAAAGAAAGGAACTGGGTGAAATTCATTTGTCTATGTTTGGAAACTGCAATTCTAAATGAATGAGTGTTTTACATACAAGAAGTCTTCTTAACTTTGAATTTTTCTGACATGATGAGCATATTTGTTATATTCATAAATATGTATTTGATAGGTATACTAGCTAGTTCTAGTTATGGTTAGATTCATCAAAGGATTGGAGTCCCTTGAGAGATGGCATGGATGTGTTCAGTTGCAAGCAACATGCTTGGCACAACAAGGTAAGGAAACTGGTGTATTGTTATGTTTATTTATGCACTAACAATTATGTGTTTATGGAAATATGATGCAGAGGATTGCATGGAAAAAAGACTGCCATGAAATTCTAAAGAATGCTCAGGTTGAGCTTTCCTTTGGAAGCACTGGGAACCATGTGGATTGAGTCACAATGTATGTTGAGAGTCTCTTGGTTTTGGTATTTTGTGATTTGTTTGAGATTGATTATGGTTGTTGATTACATATGGTGCCAAGCCTTGCCACTTTGTTTGTGGTGTCGTATTTCTATTAGTTTTCAAGGATTTGTTCTTGTTTGTTTCTTGTTCTTGCCTTTTATGTTTTGGGAGTCTT
Organism: Pinus taeda; assembly: GCA_000404065.3. Taxonomy (NCBI): domain Eukaryota; kingdom Viridiplantae; phylum Streptophyta; class Pinopsida; order Pinales; family Pinaceae; genus Pinus; species Pinus taeda. The sequence continues at coordinate 28,642 of APFE031390254.1, read as the reverse complement.
TGGAATTGGTTGGGAAAGAGGAAAGTTAGTGGAGCTCAAGAAGAGATGAATGAAATCCAGTAGGCAATATAAGACTCGTATGAAGTTGGTGCATGTATAAGGGAAATTGAAGGCAAGAGTATGACAACCAGTTGGATTGGTTGGGTCCATTGGTGTAAATGGATGATGGTAGGAAAACCATGAGAAAATTAATTAGGAAAGATAAAGTAAATGGATTTGAGGCATCAAATGCCTTAGCTATGTTGGGAATCATTGTTCTGAATGTTTTACATGTTGTGAACAGATAAAAGGAGTTCTCTTAACCTTGACCTTATGATATTTGGTAATTATCTTGTGATCATGATTATGTTAATGTATATATATGTATGTATGTATGTCATTTATGACAAGGTCATCATGTATCATGATTGTTTTTATGTTAATGTTTATATGTAATATGTATGTATGTATGTCGTTGTTTGACATGATCATGACTATTTAATGCTAATATTTATATGTATCCATGTCACTATCCAATAGGGTTGTCAGGGGTCATTCTTGTGGAGGAATCATTTCTTACACAATTGAATGGATTGAAGAGGTTCTGGGTTCATGAGGAATCAAGTGGGAAGAGTAGTCTTGAAAAATATATGAGGTCAGTATCATATGGACATGAATTGGTATTATGTTATTATAGTATTTTTATGTTATGGATAGGCTAATGTTGAGAGATACATGAGTGGAATGAAAAAAATGTGATCTGCAACATGCTTGGATAAGCATGGATAGTAGAGAGACACTAGAAGCAAGGTTTCCTAGTAGAGATAGTGTGGTTTTGTATTTTTGGTACTATTGTTGTGAATATGTTGTATATGGTTTACATGTTGCATCTGTGATGTTGTGCGCATGTGGTGTTGTGTATATATAGTGTGTGTACATGTTGTTTATACAATGTTATATGCAGGGTGGTACATATAGTGTTGTGTGAATGTTTCATATGTAGTGTTGGGTATATATGGTGCTATGTACATGTTGGATGTGTTGTGATGTGTACATATTGTATTGTGTGCATGATGGATAAGCAGTATTGTGTGCATATGGTGTTGTGCACATGTTGGATATGCATTGTTTTGTACATAGGGTGTTATGTACATGTTGTATATGCAACTCTATGTACATATGGTGGTGTGTGCATGCTGTACATGTGGTGCTATGTACATATGGTGTTGTGTGCATGATTGTAAAAATGGTGCTATGACCATGTGGTGTCCTGTACATGTTGTATATGTGGTGTGTTAAGTGCAAGTGGTGTTGTGTACATATCGTGCATATAGTGTTGTGTGCATGTGGTATCATGTACATGTGCATGTGGTATCATGTATGTCTGGCCTTGTGTACACGTTGTATAGGTGGTACGATCTATATGTGGTGTTGTGTATGCGTTGTGCAGGTGGTGCCATGTACATGTGATGTTGTCTACACATTATGTAGGTGGTGCTTTGTACAGGTGGTATTCTGTACATGTTGTACATGTCGTACATGCTATGTTATGGGCATGTGGTACTATGTATGTTCATTCTACATTTGTGGTATTGTGACATGTGCATTTGTTGTGTTTCACTTTGTGTACGTATTTTTTTGTGTTGTACATCGCGTGTAGGTGTATGTATTGTGTTGTGTTATACACTAGATGTAGGAGTATGTATTGTGTTATGTTGTACACTAGGTGTAGGTGTATGTGTGGTATGTCATATGTAGGTGCATGTATTGCACAATTTTGTATGTCATGTGGTTGTATGTGTGTGATGCACATTATATGTATGTGCACATGGTTGAGGAGAAGGAACTAGGTATTTGTCAGGTGTGGAAACTGATTTGGTGTGTGTACAGAATAAAGGACAAAGGTAGAAGCTAAGGATTGATTAAAATATAAGTATCAATATTTTATTTCAGTTTTATTAGGCATGTGATTTATGATTTTGTTCTATCATGATTACATCTAATCTATGATTATAGTTTATGATGGTTACATGTGATTCATGATTTTAATTTATGATGGTTGAGTTTGAGCTAACCGGATGTGATATGTTTATTCATGATGATTTGATCAAACAAATAGTTTGACTTGTTGTGACAAGAACTAAACAAGACTGCAAGGGTACCTTATGGATGAGCTACCAATGAGGTATGATGTGAATTTATTTCAATTTGTTCTAAATATGATGGAAACTATGTGCTTGATACAAGAAAGCATGAAATGCCCAGTTGGATGGTCGAAACTTAGGAAAAGTATTAGAAGCATCAACAAAAGGAATTGGAACATATATTAGTATGTTGTTAAAGCACTTCAAGAGTAGGGCCATTGTGGGACATTGGTACCCAATAATGTCCATTGATTTCCATGATAATTCTATGATCGATATGATGGTTTTGAGGTAGGGATATGCCTTGGTTTTTATATCTTCCGATGTGAGGAAGCCTTTCCAAGGGATGGACTACCCGAGATGGGGGTGCCAATGAAACTTGGAAGGTGTGTGATTGCATAAAATGGGGTGACCAGGTTTCACAAGCGATTGTGTAACATAAAAGGGAATGTCGGGGATTGATTTGTTCTAGTTATTGACATTTCCAAGGGGAACCAAATTCATAATGGGAGCGTACCCTGGAACAATCAGTTGGTAACTAGTCACTGAGAGGAAAATTGGCATAGGATTATAGTGTTGGACCTTTGGATGCATATTTGACCATGTAGGGGATTCTAGAATTCTTAGGAAGGAGGTGAATCATGGTATTAATTTGAGGGTGGAGGTGCAAGCCTCTGGATTTCCTTGTTACGGATGCAAGCATGGTATCCTTTTATTTGTTGGATGAGAAAATGTTCATATGTGTATATGTGTATATTATTGTAAATGTTGTATCGATATGGATTTATAAAGCTCCATAGACAGTATGATTATTTGATGGGTGAAGAAAATGTGTATGTGTGTATATGTGGTTATTATTGTAAATACCATAATGAGTTGTGTTATAAAGCTCCAGTAAATAGTATGTTTGTCATGTTTTAGTAGATGGTCATTGTAAACACTACAATGATCTATGGTATAAAGCTCCAAGGGTAGAATATTTTGTTTTTAGCGGTCTTGCTAGTTATAGGTGTCATTGAACACCGAGGATAGTGTTCCCCCAATGGGGAGGGTTCTGTAATAGCCATAGTTAAAAATCAATGTAAAAATATATAAGACCATGGTCATGGGACACGTATTCTAAGTTGAATGGTGGGAAAAAGCACCCTAGTGGGGTGTCACTTCCATTTATTATGGCTAAGTAAATTGGCAAAGGAAATGGCAAAGGCTTTGGAAAGGCAAGTGGCGTTTTGACACATTTATTTATGAAAATAATGGAAATTAGGAGAAAAAGAAGGTGAAAGGTCACAAGTTGCATGTAAGGAGGAAAATGAAGGAAGATAATGGAAAATGAATAAAATAGAGGTCTCATTAATAAAAAGTATATTGAGGATCAGTTAGCAAGCTTTTGATAGGTTTTGGTGGAGCTCTCTTCTATTCTCTCTCTCTCTCATACTCTTCGACACTTAGAGTTTTCTTGGAGAACTCTTGGAGGAGTGTGGTATACTTGGAGTTTTGGAGCAAGAAGGCAAAGGAAGAGAAGGAAAGTGCAAGAGGACATGGGATCAACAACTACTACATGTTTTACTTGTAAGTACCAAATTGCATATATGTTTTCCTCACTAGTGTTGGCATGCATGGCATATGCATGTGATTATTTGGTCATGATCTATCACTGGCATGGAGGATTTCCTGGATTGACAATGGATTTTCCTAGCCTTGCCATTTCTTGGATAGCCATGGTGTTGTGAGTTTATTTCTTTGTTTTTTTGGTTGTTTCTCATGTTTCCTTTAGCTTAGGTTGAGTCTAGTTCCTGGAGCCTTGGTTGGACAAACGCTCTGGAGTTTTGTAACAATGTGGGGTTAGTTACTAGTCTTGGAGCCTTGGTTGGACAAACTCTTTGGAGCCCTTACTAGGTTGAGTTACTAGTCTTAGAGCCTTGGTTTCACAAATGCTTTGGAGCCCAACAACAATTGTGGGTTGAGTTATTAGACCCGAAATCCTTGGTTGGAACAAATGCTCTAGAGCCTTGGAAGGTTTGGGTAGAGACAAACATGATGATGGTTTTGTGATGTCTGACAAAGAGGTGGAATCAACATTTTATGGGTTGAGGTGGTTTGGCCTCTGGAAGCCCTAGATGGTTTTTGATTGATGTGTTTTATGAGATCCCATATTCATGCTTGGAATATGGCACAAGGGTGACTGGATGAAGAGATATTTGGTTCATCCATGTGCACAGTAGGGTGGAACGTGGTAGTTCCATACTGAGTTGGATTTTGCATCATTAATATGAGGTTATTTCTTCTTGTTACCTCATGAGTATTATACTATATTATATGTGGATTATATGGCTATTGTTTCCTTAGTATTTCTATTGCTATTATGCTAGTTATGAATATGTATTATGACATTGGTTATGTATGGGTCCCATCATGTTTTTACTTGTATATGAATGAACAATGTATATATGGCCTAATGGATGAAATTGTAGCTAATGTGTTGAGGTATCAATGCTTCTTAGCAATTCTCAGAGACCCCTATGCTTATATCTGTTGTTTAAACTTGTAGATTACATAATTTTGATATGTTTGATGAAATGTATGCCATGGCTAGTAGCAGTCCAGTCAAGGACTTGTTCAAGTAATTGCATTTTTATCATCATTCCATTGTTATCTTTCTATTATGAAGGTATCATTGAATTTTGCGTAGTGACCTGGGCTTTGGCCTTGAAAAATTGGGTCAAATCCTAGCGATGTTGGCACAACACTAAGAAAAATATTCCATGGATGTTGGCATGCCATGTTGTGGGACCGTCTAGAGCCCTTTGGACGTTTGCATGTCCATATCATGGGAGATTCTGAGGGTTAATTGGTCTAAAAACTTAGTGGAACTCATGGGCTAGTCACCTGAGAGGTTGGGATGGTTGCTGAGAGTCTTGTTGTTGTTGTGGAAGGTTTGTATGGTGTGTTTCCATCATTTCCACTTCCTTAACGTGACTTAGGAGGTCAAATCATATCATAGTAACTTCTCGTCACATGTTTACTCTAGTTGGATGGTTACTTGGGTAGATGTGGGAGGAGGCTATTACAAATTGCCTCAAGCTTTGTAGACACTAGAAGATAGCTAACTCGGTTGAGTTGTACCAGTTAGAAACCATATTAACGAGGGTTATTGATTTTTGGGTGCATGCAACTTTAGAAGGCTATATTATGGAGTTCATGGCTGAAAAGCATCAATCTTTTTCTAAGGTGGAATCAATATTTAATTACATGTTGAAAGGAATATTGTTGAAGGAGATTCCCTTGTGGATCAAAATTGTATTGGTTGAAGAAAACCTATTGTTGTTCCAATAAAATGAGATGGCTGCTTAAAATCATCAATGTTGGGGGTTAGATCTGGGGGGGGAATGTTATGCAGTTGCGGAAGATGAGGTTTTCTTGTGCTGGATCAAGAGAATTTGTGAAAGGATCAAGATTTTAGAGAAATATAGAGGGCGCGAATAGTTAATGAGTGGAGAGAAAGAAATTTTTAGGAAATTAGGGTTAGAAGAAGAGAATTGCATAGGATAAGAGAAGCAGTGATGAGTCCAACATTGTGGAGAGAGGGAATGGATAGTCCAAGGTTGTGAGGGAAAGGAGAAAGTGAAGGATATCCTTTTGGTGGAATAGGAGGCGCCAGTGGAAGTGTTGTAGGAAGTGTGAATGGGAAAAATGGACCCCACCCAGAGTCAAGGGGATTTCATATGCCTAAATCAATCTTGAAAATGAGTATGATGAGTGATGAGGATACTCTAGCAGACGATGACATGAATTTTGTAATGAGGAGATTATTATTTGAGGATGACTCGGTCCCTACAAGTAGCAATCTACAAGCTGGTGGTGCAACTAATCCAATCCCTAACCTTTCCCTAGTACTATGTCAAGATTCTAGTAATTTCTTTTCTAAATTGTATTATAGTTTTAGCAAGTTCACTTTAGAAATGAAACAAGAAGTTCTAGTGGAGAAAATAGTTTTGGTAGTAATTTTCAGTCAAGTTCAAGTAGTTATTCTCAACCAAGTTCCAAAGGATTTGCAATACTTTAATCGGGGCAAACAACTATGGCCAGAAAAGTTGTTGGATCACTTACCTATCCAGAGTTTTCAGGACAGGGTCGTGAAGATGTTTAGTAGCATTGGTACTTATGTGAATTCATTTAGACGGAAAGACAGACTCCTGATGTCACTAAGCTCATTGAGTTTCAAACCACTTTGCGAGACCAAGCTCTATGATGGTTCACTAGATGCTTTTAATTGAGTCAAAGCCATACCGTGGACCAAGTTAAACAACATTTTCTTATAAAGTTTAAACTCCCTCAATAAAATCAACAAGTTTTAGCAGAGTTGTTGGACATTAGAAAAAGGGAGGGATAATCTGCTTGGAAATGCATGCAATGATTCAAAGATGTTATCAACAAATTTTCTTATATAATTGACCCACATGATCAGAGATACTGTTTTATTAAATATTTGTTTCCAATGACCATGATTCCCTTATCACAATAGAGGATTGACTCTTTGCATGATGTTTTAGAGCAAGCAATGTGTTATCACTTAGATTTTCCCAGAAGTTGTAAGAAGGGGAAAGGGGTCCGAGGTAACCATAAACCAATCTTTTAGATACAGAATCTAGCCAATCTGTATCCAGAGACAGCTCTCTCTTTAAGTTTTATCTTTGTTTTTATAAGGTTTTAGGATAGTTATTAGAGCTTGGGGTTTTGTTTGAATTTGTTAGTGAAGTTTAATAGAAAAGGGGTAGAGCTGAATAGTTTAGTCCATTGGGCTAATGGAGTCAGGGAAAATGGCTCAACTGGATTTGGTTTCTCAATAAAGGATGGTTTCACAGGGAAAGTTAGCTGAATAGGGAGCAAATAGAAACTTAGAAATATGGGATGGGCTTAAAGGGTTAAAGGGAAACTAAGAATCCTTCAACATACTTTAAGGGAGCAAAACATGACTAACCATCAATAAAGAGCAATTAATAATTCTTTACCAAATGATTAAGATGAATAAACTAGAAAACAGGAGCAATTTAAAATTCACTATTTATACTAGTTTAGAAGAAAACATTGAGAACAAAAGTGATTGAAGACAGATTGCACTTAAGCACTTTTTGAATTATTCTTTTTCATTTAATGTTAAGATATGGAACTCAAAGAATATAATAAACTAGAAAACATTAACACATGAGATATAAGATACTTATTTTCTTGATGTCCAACACATGAATCCTGAGAAAAGCCCTTTACATCAATCCTTCATCCAGCTAGCCATGAAAATTTTTTCCAACAACACTTTTTATTCCAAAATATCAGTTTTACAGCAATGTTAAAGAATCCACCCCCAATACTCCAAATGAGGGTGTATTTATACAAAAACTTTGCAACAAAATATCTCATAACAAAGTGAGATATAAACTGGGATGACTAATCATATATTTCGAGAAAATAGAGCCAGAAGACCTCGTAGATGATAGATAAGGCAACCGAATGGCTTGTTGTCCCTATACTTGAGAATGTGTTGGAGTTAGGCCCTATGATTTGGCCTCTTGCTATCATTGGTGTAATTAAGTGATGGCTACTCTGTTTTAATCTTCCCACTGATGTTGTACCTGTGACCACCTCTATTGTGGCTATTGGAATGTTTGGTGCTAGTACTGTCCCAAGTGTAGGGGGGATTGCTGTCGAGACTACTGGTTTTACATCAGGAGGCTGAGAGGTCGACTCTCCCTACTTGTCCTTCAATGCTTTTTCTAATGCATGCTCTATCTCATTTAATCGTTCATTAAGTTTTAAAAGGAAATCCATCATTTCTTCTTCAGATTTCTACTTTACAATCTCTACAGTCTGTGGATGCCTTGAAGGAGGTAGCTTTAGCTACTTCCTCAAGGCAGCAATATCTTCATCTTTATTTTGGATTAATGCTTCTATACCCTTTACATCTTTGGGATCATGTCCCAATCCAATAATAATTTCTTCTAAAGACTTTATTCTATTGTCTTTAGCTTGGGAGGAGGCTTTCTCCAAGTGTAGCCGGGCCATTGTGTTATCCAGGGAATTTTGTAACCTATGGGCCATCATTTCCTTACTAGTTAAGTTTGAATAGACCATTTCTCCAGTTTGCTTGTGCAATTCAATCTGATCCATACAATGAATATCCTTTGCCATGACCTCCAATTTTGTTCTAATATAATATGTTGCTAACTAAAGTTATTGCACTTTAGGCTTAAAGTAGCTTATTATCATTTTGCCTTCTTTAATGTCATAGGCTGACATTAATCTCTGCTGATTTGTGGGGGCCATCTTCAAATATTGATTGTAAATTTGAAGCCCCAATGGATCATTCCTGACTTTGATTTCTATGAATGTTTTCTTAATTTCTGAGGCCTCTTTCCTTGGTGGTCTGAGAGATGATACTTCTACACTTTGCTATCTTTCTAGCCCTTGTCTCTATGAGCTAGTAGATGTTCCTCCCAATGGGAAAGTTTGCTGGCTAACTACCCTTTCTTCTCTCTGACTATCTATAGTCTCTTCAACAAATTCCTCCTCTGAAAGGGGATTTAACCTTTTCCTTTTTGTCCCAGGCTTTCCTAAAGTTCCACTGGTTCGGGTAGTAGTTTCCCTATCTCTCTTTTTATTCCTTTCCTCATTCAGAGAAGTTTGTAAGCTTGGAGGTCCTTCTACATTGGTTTGAGTTGGAGGAGTTGTCATTTGGACTTGTTCTTTGGAAGTTTCAGGTTGTTTTGACATTGTAGATTGTTCTGTGGTCTCTAATTTGTTGCCTTTAAATGTTCTTGCGGCTGGTATGTTGATTTCCTGTGGAGGCTGTTGAGAGGTTCCAGTAATGGATGCACCAATTCCAGACCTTTAAGATAACTCGAATGGTACCTGCCCAAAAGAATCCAGGTCAAGGGTTTTCTCAAGATCTCTCATAGCGTTTTCTATATTGACCTCTTCACTAACAGCTTCTACTAGGGTCCCCTCCCTCCATTCATCCATGTTTGCAAATTGTTCAATTTCAGGGATCCTATGATGTATGTATGGTGACAGCCTGTTCTTCATTATTCTATCGCATATAAAGCTATTAGGGTCATATGGCCTACACCCAAAACTCTTTTGTAACTTAATATGATCTTATAAATAAAAAATTAGCTTCTCTTCATGCTTCCCTATCATTGCAAATATAAGGGCCTAACTGAGTCTTGATTCTAAGTTGAGCTTTATTTTTGGCAATACAAAAATTTACTAAGTCTATATGCAACATCTGTCTGAAGTATTCCAATGCAAACAGTCTCATTGGAACATACTTTGGTAGCTTAAAGGGGCAGAGCTCACACCCATAGATCCTGATTTCTATATGGTTCTTGTATAGGTACCAATCACCTATTATGTATTGCTTGGAGAGCTAGAGGATCTTCTTTATATCACCATTGATTCTAGGAGGGGAAACTCCTATCAATAAAGTGGTTGCTAGATGCACAAATAGATCAATGAACTCATTGTAGGTGTAAGGGGACTCAAGGGATTTATGAAAAATGGGACTCCAAAAGATAACAGACCTTGGATTTCCTTTGGTGTCAAGTTTCTTGACCTAGAAAGGGAATTTTTCTGACTGATAATACAACATGAGATGATAGATGAAAGTGGTGTATTTGAAGACTCCTTCATCATCCAGTCTCAGGAATTGGTCATGAATTTTATTGGCAATATAAGAGGCATAGTCATATTTAACAAAAGGGGGCTATCTAGGAGTAAAGATTGAAAATAACACAAGGGTTACTTCATCAACAAATTTACTAGTGTTAAATCCCATCACTAAAGATATCATATCCACTATAAGTCTTCCCATATCTGTGAAGAAAGTCTGTCCATAAGGGGGTGGGTCTTTGGGCTGATGTTTTTCTAACATGAAGGTCTGACATAGGCGAGTGAGTTCTGATTATGGCATTTCAGTGGTTTTCTCAAGTAAATATCCCATAGAAAGTGGAGTGAGGGCTTGACCAGGGGAAAAATGCAACATTTCATTGATGGATGCAGCTATTATGGGGAATAAGACTGTTTAACTTGGAGACATAACAACTCTTAGGTTAGGATCATAATTGGCACAACATTGATGAATTATATCAGGGAAAACATGGACTGAGGGAAGAAAATACTTGGGAAGGTTGGATTCCCATAGTCCCAGGATGTCTGAGCCATTCAAATAGTTGTCTCTGGCTTGGCAAAAGGCTTTCAGGTGATTTTGGTTGGTGGTTATGTCCTTTATTTGGAAGTCTTTATCTACAAGAGGCAGATAGCCTTGGTCCTTATGAGGGGCATTGATCGGTGTGATATTCAAAACAACAGGGGTTTCCATTTTTGGTTCTTGTGGATTTAAAAATGGAATTTGGGTTTTCTGTAAGAAAATAGGCCAAACAACAGGTTTTGGGAACCTATATAGTGAAACAAAGTTTGGACTTGTACTGAATTTAGCTCGCTCTTGTGGAATTTTCAGTATAAAACCAAAACTTATAGGGTTTCAGCAGAATTTGGATAAATACCTGTAATGGGGAAGTGAACAATGCAATGGCAGGTTGGATAACTAGTCCCGGGCTAAGTTGTTGCAAGTTTCTTGACTAGGTGGCAGTTGGAAAGCTTTAGCAGTTGATTGGGACATCGCTTTGAATGGGAACACAATTTAACATATAAAACATTGAAAATGACATTTCATTGGTTTTATTTGTAAAAACTAGGTTGGCGGGGTATTTTTGATTTATCGGGAAAATGACATAGGCGGGGGAATGATGTTTTATCATTTGTGGAGGGCGGTAAGCGGTACAGGATCGCACCGCTTTTGGAGTTAGGCGGTATTCGACCGGGGGCTAGAAATTCCATGGATTGCCTAATGCATGGCGGGGGTACGGTTTGAAAACCGCCTGGTGATCGCGCGTTAATGCGCGATCACCAAGGGGACGCGATATCAATAATGGTCGTTGGATGTGGGGATCATGATCGGACGATGGACGGACGAGGGATACAGTGGGGCTTTACTACGACAGGCCTAGTATAATTAAAAACTAATTAACTATATCGGGGTGATCGTGAATGGATAGGTAGGTTATTAATTAACCAAGAGGGTTAACTAATCCCTTTTGTGCAGTGGGTTAAGACACATTTACGCTTATAATTAAATAGGGGCGGGATATGTAACATTTTGGGGATTTCTATATAGTTAAATAATACGGGAGTGGGTTAATTTTTCCAAGGGATTTGTATAATGATATGTTAATAGTTAATATGATAAATGAAATGAAAGAGCTAAGTTAAAACATTTAGTGTATACATTTAAACTTAGGCTTAAAGTGGAAAAAGGGGTTTTTAGGTGATATTTTGTATTTTTTCTAAGTAAAAAAGGATTTTACTTAGGAAAAGACTTTGTGAAATCAAATGAATGGTTTATGAATGATTCTAAGTACTTAGGCTTTTTAAATTATTGGGCTAAGGGTCCGGTCCCTCCAGAAGTCAGAGAAATTCTCTAAGCCCCTCCAATTTAGAAAATGCCTTAGTCCTTAGGGGAAATTAGTGAATAATTAGGGAAAATGAGAAGGCGAGTTAATCATTATGACTTTGCTTTGATTGTGATGTCTTCAATGTAGTGTATGCCTTGGCCTTGTAATGAAAAATGAAATATTAACACATTTAGAGACATTATTCATCACATGTATCATTCTACAATCATTCAACAACATCATCTACCTACCCTACCTACTTTAACCTAGCATTTTTTCCTTCTTTATTTGGGTGCACTTAGACTGAAAAACCCTTGTCAAATCTTCCTTTTATTTTACATGGCAAACCTACCTATGTCTACACTTATTACATCCAAGGGCTTAGATTACTCTATTGAGCTCCTTTTTATTTACTCTACCTATCTACTTATCTGCCAAGATTACATTGTTTGGTCATATATTTATTCTCTATTTCTAAAGCATGAAATTGAAAAATGAAAGATCCAAGTTTAAACAGTTTGGCTATTCATGAATTGTGGCATAAATGACAGGTTGCACACAATTTGTTTATTACATAAAATGAAAAAGTAGTGGCATTTATACTTGCACAATTTTTTGATCTCTTTTTGTTTGGGGTTCATTTTTTCTCATTTTTTGACCATCTTTATTCTTTTTACCCTTTGATTTTTTTTTTAGGGTATACCTTCTTTACATTTTTTTAATTTTTTATTTTTTGAAAATATGGAAAACCTTTGCAACAAGAAAAGGTATGAACATATTACATAGCTCATCAAGGCAATCATGGCATATGACACCTATTAGTATAGGGGCCTAACACAATGAATATTGAGGAAATGGTGTGAAATACATAGGAATATAGATTAGGTAGTACCTCTATTGACGCTTATTTTATGGGACTCTAGAATTCAATTTCTAATTTGATAGAAATATTGAAAGATCTTATGCGTGTGCAACCAATGAGGCCTCATGTATGGTGTACCAATTGTCAAGATGAGGGACATAATGCCATAGAATGTCCACGGTTGAGGGGTGTGGGACCGTCTACTATGCTTATGGGACCCCCTCCACCATCAAATAGTGTTGGGGTTGCACAGATCTCTTCAACCATACCATTCCAAGGGTACACTTAGTACTAGGCGTTTCCTAATCACCAAGGTATATCTATGAATGACTATTGCGAAATTTGTAGATATTATGGTCATTCGCCACATCTGTGTCTTATTTTGCAAAAGTATTCAAAAGTGCCAAACAATCTATCTTATGAATTTTCTGGATCCCTTGCACACCACACAGATCAGTGTAGATCTTTAGATGCTCTAGTCAATCATCTTAATTGTACAACATTTAGAGTTAATGAAACTCTTCCTGGTCAAGGAGGAGGTGCTCCAAGGGGAGGGAGGAATGGAGGAAGAGGCTTAATGAAAAAGTTATTTTTAATTATATTTAATACTCATCTCCTTATAAGTTTACCCATATTTTAAGTATAGGAACTTATTGGATGTGGATGTAAATTTTGCACTCAATGAATGCATACGATTGAAATTTGGGTAAACATATAAGGAGATAAGTTGTGAATACAATAGAAAGATGCTTTTATTTTTTCTCATCTAAAATTGTTTATGTTTATGGTTAACGTCATCATTTTCAATCCTATTGGTTCTTTTAAAGTTGATGTTGATAAAAAAAAAATTGTTTTGACACCCCATTTTTACCACAAATTTTCTCTAATTACCCTATAGCCACCCCAAATTAGTAATTGGATTTAATGACTAAATTAAAGACCTCTTACATGAACTTTAGTGTGAAAAGGTCCCAATTTTAAAGACCCCTCATACATTTTTTTAATTCTTCATTTTTATGCGAGTTTATTTTCTTTTGAATTTATTTGATATATATTATTTTCTTAAAACTTTTCATCCTTATTCTGAAAAATTGGTTCTGTCATAGCCTTCATGGGTTCAAAATTCTCAATCACCCCCAATCACCAAATCAAGCTTCCATTGCACCTTGATATTATTACCTTGCCCTATTTCAGGAATCAAACCTTATTCAAAAATAAGAATCTAGTATTGTTGTTTGTACTATATGCATTGTATAGAATCTTGACCTTGTTTTATTGGCTTTTCTTCATTATTTTCTTTTGAACCTTATGTAGTCTTTTCTTTCAAAATTCATTTCCCCAAATTACACTAAAAATTTAAATTGGGTCCTTAAGTCACTAAAGAGTTGTAACTTCTACCCAATTCAATTATGGGTCATGATTACTGAATTAACTTTAGTTTTGTGAAGTATTTGTTAACACATGTCAAACCTTTTGAAGAAGTTCAATTGTTTGGGTTAATTATTTCCAAACTTGGTGTCACAAACTACCAATTTTGAAATTGTTTTTAACTTCAAAAGAAAACTTGCACTAGGTAAACTCATGCCATGATTGATTGGTCAGGCCCAGTATTCAAATTGGGCCTACCCTAACTAATAAAAATAAGGGCCCCTTTTTCTTCCATTAGCCTAGATTCATGTATTGTTCCCTGTCCATTTTGAATGTTCAAATGAATGAAATTTTAATGTAGTTAAATTGACATATCTGAAATATGTAGGTGATTTTTACTTATATGTACACCTTTGAATGTGTTTCACTGGTGCCATATATTTAAACAATCACATTTCAAACTAAACTAATTAAATGATTCCTAAAGTTTTAGCTGTAATTACACATGCCACAGATTTTGTTTGATTTTCATGATTTAACAATTTATCTCCATTAGGTAGTGCTAAAGGTAGTAAACCTTTAAATATTTTAGTTCAAAAATTTGGGGGAATGAATATGACTTTACACACAAGCTTATTTCCCCAAGTTTGAACTTGTGTTAGGAGTTTGTGATCAATATTAAATAATGCATCTTGGTTCATTTAAAATGGAACTCAAATAGGGGTCAATATTCTATAAAACTTGCAAACTTGTCCAATTAAGATGGTTTAAGAGAAATTTGCAAGTTCTTAAGATATTTTAATTTTCTAATTTAATCTTATATTCTCTTTTCGGTTTGCTAAATTTTGTGGGATATTTTATCTTTCATCCCAGAGACATAAGAAAAGGAAAATAATCCCTCAATAAAGATTAGTTGTAGGTCAATTACAATTGATTGTCATACTAGAAGATCCTATGGAGATAATACCAATATGTGTGGGAGATGTTGGACCCATAGAAGAGAAAATATAGTGCAAAGTAGAATAAATTGTTGGAGGAGAAGAAAGAATAAATGAAAAGTATAGAACCAACTATCAAATTCCTAAATTCATTGAATATGCATTCAAAATATATAATGATTCTGACCTAGTGTAGTGGGAATTCTACAGTAAATCACAACCTCTATAGACCTTGGGATTCAACACAACATACTTCAAGAAATGTGTCTAGGTATGGGAGTTGGAGTATCAACAAGTTAACCTATATTTTTACAAGGTGAAATACTAGATTACATTTGATGAAATTCCCATTGAAGTTTCGACTTACCATTCTAACATAAGTGAAGTTTGACCTTAAATAATGAAAGAAAAAATTGCGTGCGACTCTTTAAGGAATTTATTGGGAGGTCAAGAGTTATAATAAGATATGGTAGCACATAAGAAAGATATAATAGGATTACAACCTCCCTTCTTTTGGACCTTGTAATAATTTTTTTTCCTCAAGAATAAGTTTTCAAATAGTTGGAGGTTTGTATTTCCCATAACAAGAAAAGCGGAATAGCTATCCCTAATAATAGTGAATCATTTATCCAAATTTTCATTGAAGTTGCTTCTAAGAACACAAAATTAATTAATACCATACTTCCCAAAATGTAGAAACATGAGAAAAGGATAAAAAAAAGCACAAAATTGTGCATAGTTTCTTTTTAGTTGCATACTTTTTCTCATGAGTCATAAGGAAATATTTTTTTTAGCTTTTGAGGCATGGGTGGTATTTGTGAGAAGTTGGAGAAGTAGTAAAGAAGAAGCTTCATTAAATTGGATGAGAGGTCACATAATACAGGAAAAATTAAAATAACCTAACTGAAAATATTAATATTTACGTGGAATGTGAAATTATTCAAATGAAATTCAATGCTTCTGTAGGAAAACAAGATGAAGTGATAGAGATAGCCATTAGGAAAGGAGGAGAATAAAAATTCACTGAGGTGTATGAAGTTAAAATGTTTCCCTGTGTTTCTTTTTTTACTATAAATTAGAAGGATCTAAATTGTAAAGGGATTTTTTCTTGTGCATCTTGTAGGCATTTCTAAGAAGTATCAATGAATGAGAAGCCATTATTGGCCAAGATTTTTGGAGACAAACTTAAGTTCTAAAATCTATGGTTTGTGTAACTTTTCCTATTGAGTTAATTATGGAATGACATAAGCATATTCTTTATTAGTGTAAATTTTTCTCACTTATAAGTAACTCGTTTAATTAGTTTATCTCACAAATTTCTTGTCCATAACCTTAAGCATGGTACTATAATCAACTAGTCATTACCAAACATATTTTGTCGTATTGCTCGTTATTTAGATTATTATTTTTATTTTCTTAAGTAATTTTTACTCAAGTTTAAGGAAATAAGGTATTTGGGTTTATGTTTGTTCCTTCATTTTTGTTAGTTAGGTTAGGAATGATTAAATGAATTGTACACTTTAGATTAGTTGCATTTCATTTTATTGCATTTAAAAAATGTGTGGACTAAGTTGCAACCAATAAAGCCCAAACAAAACTATATAAACATGTTCATTCCATAAACCAAATAAATTCCCTATTCCAAATAGTGTAAGGTCTAATTGAGACCTTTCATTTAGGAGAATTCCTACTTATTGCAAAGGGTCATTTAGCCCTATCAACACATGGCTATTAATAGGGGAACCATAAGTGAAAACAATTGTCATTAACACATTATACACATGGATACCTCCTTGTTTGCATCCCTTTTGACTCCCACTAAAACTGTATATTGTCTTGAATAGAAAATTATTTTGAACTTTTGTAATTTTAATGAAAGTTACACCTTTCACCAAACTTAGCTAGTATCAATGCCACATAAGAAACATTTGACCTTTGACCTTATAATGATTTTTTTTCCAATATTAGTTTTTTAATTTTTTCCATAATGACAAAAGTTGCACCATTTTGAATTCCTTATTCGGCATCATGAAGTAAATCTAAAATTGTTTTTCAACTTGAAGAAATAAGTAATATCTTATTGAAAGGGAGACTCAAATTGTTGAACCATCTCATTCTTCACCACCACCACCATGAATACTCCTAAAACTATAAAAACAAGAAAGGAAAATTTTTGTTAGATATAAGGTTCAAAACCCTCCAAATTAATGTATAAAAACCTAGATTTATGATAATTTTATAGTTTTTGTAATTTCAACATGCAAAAGGTTTCACCCTCCATTAATGTTTATTAAAACTATGCTTTGTCTATATGTATGTGTTAATCTAGTTGTAATAATTGTTAATTTTTTATCTAGGAAATACATTATTGGATTGCTTGAATGAACATTCTTTTATTGGAATGATATACATGTTTGTGTAGTTATAATTTTCCACAAATCTAAGGTTTAATGGCTTGTTTGGGTCAACATTTTCTCAAAACATTTAGCATGCATATAAAATATCCAATTACCATTTAAAAAAAAAACAAAAAAATATCCAAATATATGATGTCAAGAAGAGTACATGATATTCCCAAGGTTAATGCAATTCTATATGAAACTGGCCCTCTCTTACTAAGGACTTCAAATGGCCCATACTACCTAGGTGATAACTAAGCATAACTCCCATATTTTAAATGGATCTTCTTTAATTTTACTTAAAGGAAAACATGATCTCCCATCAAAATTCCCTATGCACTATATTCCTATATTCACATTTTTTCTACCTATCTTATACTACTTTTAGAACTTTTCTAATTTTAGCAACTTATCACTCCATTTTCTTGAGTATTTCAAGCCCAAACACAACCCTATTTAGAATATTATATTAATTTGCTAGTTTCCTACATTTTATACCATATAAAACCTTAAATGTATTCATGTTAAATGATACTTGAAACTCATTGTTATACACAAACTATACCAAGTGTAGATAATACTCCCAATTAGATGGTTTGTCTATCACATACATGTGAAGGATGTATTCAATTACTTGATTTATACTTTCATTCTATCCATCTATTTTTGGATGTTAAGCAATATTATAATTTAGTTGAGTTCCTAAATATTTAGAAAGACTCTTCCAAAAGTTGGAAGTGAACTATGTATTTCTCTTTGACATAGTTTCTTTAGGTAACCCATGCAACCTAAATATTTCTCTCATGAATATTTTGCAATACCATTGATATTATAAGTAGACTTCATGGGAATCAAATGTGTAGGTTATCTAGAAAACCATGATAGAATCATGTTCCTTGGTGTGATTAGTAACCCGGTAATCAAATCCATATGTATTACCTCCCATTTCTATTATCAAATTGGAAAATGTTGTTACAACACTATTGAATGTTGATATTGATCCTTAAATCATTAAAATTTTATACATCTAACAATACTTTTCGCTACATCTCTCTTCACTCTAGGCCAAAATATTTATTTCTTATTGTAGAAGTAGCCTTCTAATAACCTAAATGTTGAAAATATTATCATAATGGATTTAATCCTTGGTAATTTGTCTAAAATTTGAAGAGTTGAGAATCTACATCCTATCCTTATATATGGGTCCATCCTCCTTCAATTTGTAGTCATATAACTTCTCTTGTTACAATCCATTCTTCACCTAGATCCAATACTCATATTCAACAAGGGAATCAATATATCAATTAATACAAGTTAATTTGGATATGATGATGGCTTCCACATGCATTTTTTTCAATTTAGTACATAAACAATTTTATTTAATTTCAATTTATGTGCTTGATCCCAAAATAAAACTCACAAAGCAACTCCAACCATCAAGCTTGTGTAGCAATCTAATTTGGTCAGTCAATAGATATTTTAAATCATGGGAATTGGTTCTTAGCTCAAACTCGTTTCCTAATAAATATTTCCTCCACATATTTAGATCTTTCATTATTATAGCAAGTTCTAAGTCATGGGTAGCATATTCCCCTTCTTGTTCCTCAAATATCCTTAACTCATAATATACCACATGATCATCTTGCATGAGACTCTATTGAGTCTCTTTCTACAAGCACATATGCTCACAACAAAATTCGTATTAGGATATGAAATTTTCAAGATTGGAGCACCGGTGAGAATATTTTTTAATACTTGAAAGATTTTCTCACATTCTTGTGTTCTTTCAAACATATTCCCCTTCTTTGATAAAGAAGTGATTGATTTCCTAATTTTGAAAATCCCTTAATAAATCTCCTATTGTAATTAGCAAGGCCCATGAAACATATCTAATTTGTAACATTCCTTGGAGTGGGTTAGTTTATTGTGGCTTCAATATTCTCTAGATCCACAAAAATCCTCTTTTTGATATAATTTGACCCAAATAATGAATTTGCATTTCACTGAAATCACAATTTCTTAGTTTTTCATAGGTCTTGTCTTCTCTTAACACTTAAATTTATTTTTCAATGCTTCTTGTGTTCTTCCTCATTTTTATAATAGATCATGATATCATTAAGAAAAATAAGATCACATTTATTTAAGTATTTGTTACATACATTATTCATAAGATACATAAATAGTTTTTGGTGATACCAAAAGGCACTTCCTTACATTTGTGGTGGTTATAGCTTTCTCTAAAGGTTGTCACATGAATATATTATTTCTTGTTTCTAACTTGATGATAGTCAAACCTCAAGTAAATCTTGGAAAATACTTTTTATTCTCTCCTTTGGTCAAAAAGAGCATCAACACTAGGCAATTGATACTTGTTATTTATGGTGACCTTATTCAATTTTTGTCCTTCTAGGGCTTGTGGAATTGTAGATTTTTTTTTTATATTGATCATAAGAACACTTGGATTTTCCCATAGCCTCATCTATACTTTAAGGTTCAACAACTAAATTATGTCTCTATAGGGCTTATGTAATCCACTCAAAAAAATTTGTATGTTTACTTTCTCCTCTTTGATATACTTAACATATTTTAGTAGCTCCAAGAAATTATTCATGTATTCATCCATGGTCATTTTTGGATGTAGAAAATTCCTTGTATATTTAAATTTCTTATGTAATTTTCTAAAACCAAAGACTTGAATATACTCTCCTCATTAGCGAAAACAATTAATAGATCGAGAAATCACAACATAAACATGAGACAAGGTTCCATCACATATTCTCAAAGAATTATATAAGGGGAAAGAAACTTGTTAAAACCCCTTCCTATCTGTATTGAATTAGTCAGAAAATAGAGAAGAAATACAATGCTTGTTCAAGCTTGAACGATCTCTGCACAAGTAATCTATCTTACTGCCTCACAAGCTAACTTTGGTCAATACTTAGCCAATTATGTTGCCTGCCAAGCTCTTTTTTCCTTGTGATTTTTCCTTTCGAATTAGCCCCCTATTAATTAGGGAAATTCCCAATTAGAATTGTGTAATACCTGTAGGCCCTTTTCTGACTACATGCACCACTGGTACAACTCAGAAAATTATACAACTGATAGTACGCTTCCCTTGAACTCTAATCTCCATTGGGTAACTTGAATTTAATGCATGAATGAGTTAATTATCACTAATTTATCAGTTAACTGGTTGAACATTGAAGTTGCACCCCATTGCTAGACCTCTTACTAGTTCCTCCAACATTTGGAACTATTTTAACTCACTTTAACTCAGTTTATTTGAATTAAATTATTACCACTCAAATTAAACTCAACCTAGGATCCTAAAATTTAGGAACCACTCTACATGAATAAAGTTAGGCCCTCAATGCAAATTGATCGAGCCAACTAAGTGAAACTAGCTTAGTTAACTCATTCTTGTTGTCTTGTGGTGTGGAATTGCAATTTTCTCTTAATTTAATTCAAGGGAAAATTAAATCAGGATTTTCTTGTTTCCATTTTCAACACTCCCTCTCAAAAAGAAAGAAGTTATCAGATACCCCAATCCTGTCTCTATGGAACTCGGATTTTCCTCTTGACAATGCCTTTGTCAAAATATATGCATCATGTTCCTCTGTAGGAATGTATTCCAACAACATGATCCGCCTCTGCACACAATCTCATAGATGGTGATACTAGATCTCAATATGCTTGGATCGGTTATGAAAAACTATATTTTCATAGATTTTGATAAACCTATGATTGTCACAGTAAATCAACGTGGGATCCATGATCTGACCAAATAACCCTACAAGAATCTTCCTCTTCCAGATAGCTTCACAAGCTACTTGAATAGTAGCGATGTGCTATGCTTCTATTGAACTGAGTGCAATTGATCTATGCTTCCTATTGTACCAATAAACTTTTGTTGACCCTGTTAGGTTCCTATACCAATAGGAGTCGTAATTTTTGAATGGCTAAGGTCAAATCTGTAATATGTACATACCTTTGCTTTCTGCAAACCTTTTCCATATTCTCAAAAAAAAATTAAAAAATGTAAAGAATGTATGCCCTAAAAGAAAAATAAAAGGGCAAAAGAATAAAAAAGGTTAGAAAAAATGAAAAAATGAACCCCAAGAAAAATACCATGAAAGTGAGCAAGTCCAAATGCCACTCCTAGTTACCTTGGATGTAAAATAAAATATTGTGTGCATCTTGTACTTTATGCCACAATCCATGACAGTCAAAGTGTTTAAACTTGGCTAGTTCATGTTTTAAATTTCATGTTGATAGATAGAGAATAAATATCTGACCAAACAGTGTAATCTTGGCAGATAAGTAGATAGGTAGAGTGAATAAAAGGAGCTCAACTATTTAATCTGAGCCCTTGGATGTAATAAGGATAGACTTAGATAGATTTCTATTGTAAAATAAGAGAAAAAGTTTTGATAAAGGTTTGCGAGCTTAAGTGCACCCTAATAAAGAGTATAAAAAATGGTAGGATGAGTAGATGGGTAAGTAGTATCATCAAGTTACTAAAGCATGGATGAAAATTTAGTGGTTACAAAAAGTCAAATGGTTAATTTCCTCATTCATTTCACCCTTAAGTTACTAATTTCCCACAAGTAAAAGCAAAAGTACCTAAAACCTTAAGTTAAAGGGGCTCAGAGAATTTCTCTGACTTCTGGAGGGACTGAACCCTCAGCCCAATAACTTATAGGATCCAAGTACTGAGACCCCCTTACCAACATTCAAACCCTTCATAATTCATTAATTTCATCTAAAAATCCCATTTTCCTAAGGTGAAATCACCATTTTCTTAGGGAAAATAATTAACCCTACATAAAACCCCTTTTTTCCACAAAAAACCCACAAAAAGGAATTTAGCCTATGTTATAATGTGTAGGTACGAATTGTGTAAATAAATGTTCAACACACTATACTTAGCGCAAAAACCCACTTTTCCCCTTTCATTTCATATTAACGTTAATATTCACTATATTTATTTAACTCCCTAAAATAAACCCATTTCCCATATATTTATTAAATCCCATATGATAATATCCCGCCCGAGGTTTAAAATATAAACCTTACTTAGTAAATTAATTAAATGGATTAATTAGCTAATCAGTGACTAGTTAAGAGCCATAACCCTCCACCAAACAAAAAGGGGTTAATTAATCAAACAGTTATTAATTAATAACCTATTCCAGCAATCAAATTGTCCCTGACGTCATTAAGTTTCCTTAAACCGCAGTTGCTATCCTGTCGGGCCCCTCCATTAACTCCCCGATCAAATCACACCCTTGACAACCGTACAATCTGACCCCTTTAGATCCGACGGTTGATGCTCATATCGAGTGGCCTCTGATGCCGAACATTACTCGCCCAATGTGAGCAGTTTCACTATTCACCCCGCCGCTACGTGCCACCCACGACTCATAAGTGGTGTGATGGCCCTTTAAATACCACTTCCCTACCATTTCAATAAACCACCCATCCATTCATTTAATTGACTTTCGCGCCATATTTCAAAATTCTACCTGTTAAACCTTATAACGTGAAAACCTATGTTTTCATGGTTTTTGCCCATTTGACTGTGTAAACCTATGAAACCTTCCAGCGCCTCCCTGAACCTCTGCAACAGGATTTCACCATCTGTTTTCAGTCTAAAACTCCATTGTGACCCCTTTCCCAGTCATCCCTGTGCCAGAGAGCCATCAAGCTCCCTTCATCAAAACTTGTATTCTCTTAAATAATATTGAATTTTTTCAGGTTATCAAACTAAGATCAGAGCTTGGATAAACATTTCTAATACTAGTCACAGAACTGGTTTATTCCAAGAATCAATAGAAAACCTCATTCATAACTTGTGCTCAGAGGATGAACACAATTGTACAAGGAAACAGAGAAGAAGGCAACTACACAAAGCATTGACAGTCAGGATAGAGCAACCCGACAAAGAACAAGGTAGATGAATATAATAAGAATGAAATTAACCTACATCCACTACGTGATGCTGATATACACAAGAACAAAAGAAATTACTAATTGAAATACACAGTAAACAGTAAAATATACAGTGAAGGTAAAAGGACACAGTAAAGAACAGTCAAAATGTATCAAGGTTAAAGAGTATTAGACTGAATACCAAGTCAAGTAAATCAGCTAGCATGAAGATAAACAGTAGGGAAGACAATTACAAGGCATAGCATACAGTTTCATGTCAAAGTGAAGACAGATGAAAAAACAGAACGGTAAAAGTAAAACAGTAAAAGTAAACTTGGATGCAGTAAGGGTTAAATAGAGATGAAAATACTTTCACCAGCAATAATGAATTTTATCCAAAGTAAAAGTGAAAAACAGTTAAAAGAAATTTAAGGTTAAAAGATGAAATTAGAGCAGAAATGGTACATTCTTCATAAATTTTCTGTTTAACTCATAGTTTTGCAGAAACTATTGTGGCCAATACAAGAATTATTTTGAGAAAATGGAGAAGGTTTTTGTTCCTAAAAGGCTATTCTACAAAAACCTATCTCAAATTTTACACAGGAATTACCAAACGGGATATAAGTGCATGTCTTCACAACCTATTTTTTAGTTTGTGCAAAGTCTTGTTTTTGACATCTTTTTGAAAAGAATATTATCAATATATGGGGCTGAATTTTGGGACACTGAGAGAGGTTTATCTCAAAAAAATTATTATCTACAATAACCTCTTTCAATTTTTACATATCTATCTCGAATTGAGATATACAAATGTATCATTGGACCCTAAGTTTGCAGAATTTCTAGGGCAGAATGCACAAAGGAAGGAAGTAGTTAGTGACTAGGATGCCTCATCATCACTTAAGAGTTGCTATCAAATTAGAATTTCTATTCTTTGTCACCATAAATCCATAAAAATAGTTCCAAATAGATTCATTAGTTTTGAATTTCCTTTATTGAAGTTCTATTAGTGTAAAACAGTTTGAGATATTTGTAAAACCAATCTTGATATTTTGTCCTGATGATGAATCTAGGTTCAGACTCGAAACGTCGACCATAAAAGATGAGCACTGTGGAAAATACAAACCCCTCTCAAAAATATATTTCAGTTTAGAATTTGTATAAATACTTCTTCATTTGAGGTATTTTGGGTGCATTCAAAGACATTTCTGTAGACATTTTTTATCAAGTTAAGGATATATTGTAATCAAGATTGGATTGGCTTGCTGGAACATGGAATAAAGTTAAAGACATTTCACAAGATTCTTGTGCACAACGGAAATCAAATAAGTATTAACTCTCATGTTTCAATATTTTATTCCCTTTATGTTATGAAATATTCAGATGTGTTTCTTATACAATCTTAAAAGCAAACAAAGAATGATATCATCATAATTAGCTTAAGTGCTCTCTGTTTTAACTGTTTGCTTTATTTATGTTTTCTGTTGAACTACCTTGGTCTGGGGATTCATAATTGCCCTCTTACTTCTGTAGTTTACCTCCCCTTTGGCCCATAGTTGAGGATTCTACATTTTCCTTCTCTACTAGCCATCCTTCCTTTCTTCATCCCAATCCCAATTAAGGATTCTTCATCGCCCTTGGCCCTGGTTAGGAATTTCACCCATTTTGAACCTGCAGATTTGCTCTCGTTGTGCTAGCCTACCCTGTGGACTCTTACCTCAGTAAAAGATCAAATCCAGTTAAGCTTTTCTTGATTGACTCCACAACCCAATGGCCTAAATATTTTCTCTACCCATTTGTCTTCTTAATTCCACCACCCAATCAAAACAAACAATCCTGAACATTTAGAACTAGATTGAAATCTTATTTAAACAAAGTTAAATTATAAAGAGAGAGCCCTCTCTGGACTTAGGTTGGCTAAAACCCGAGTCTAAAAGATTGGTTTGTGGTTACCTCAGAAATTTCTTTCTTTAACCTTGACAAAATTTTGAGTGACAACATAGTGGCGACCATACGAGGGAGAACTAACATTTTCTTCAGAATTGTTTTACAGGTTTAGATCTGATCTATGATGGTGTACAGTGATCAAACACACAAAGGTTAAAATCATCCACTTGGGAACTCCAAATCAATTCCAAAATAAAGACTCCATTGGAAGAATGAACCTGAGAGAACTGTATGAAAATATCAGGCTTTTAACTTGGATTGTTATCGAAGGCATTATGTTCTTTCTCATTGATAAAGTTTTTCAATGTATATTGTATTTTAGGGAATATTTTAGATCAATTTTTTATTATTTCCTTTAAAAGTTGTAGATACAAAGTCTCCTTAAATATTTGAACAAATTTCTTCTGAATCTAATGATGATCACATTCCAATCGAAGAAATTGAAACAATCAAGACTAATCGTACAATCCATGTATATGTTCCTATACCTTGTAAAGTTCTTGATAGATATAAGCCCCTCATGTTACCTGCTACACTCCATGCTTTCCCTAACGATTATCACAAGCACCTCCCTAGGTTTGATGGAGAGAATGGTATCACTTCTCAGAAGCATATTCAAGCTTTTGAGAATTATCTTAACTTATTTGAAGCAGATGAAGAGGATGTCAGTATTAGGATTTTTTCTCTTTCTTTGCAAGACGAAGTCAAGAGTTGGTTCAAAACGCTGCCTGAGGCAAACATCTCAAATCTCCCGCAGTTTCTCAAATTCTTCCTTGATAAATGGATAATCAAAGTTAATTTGCTTGTGATCATAGAACAATTTAATCAGTTAATAAGACATCCAGATGAAACAATACAATGATTATCAGACATATTTAATCAAATCTATCCATTAAATATAATACCTCCCCCTAGTTCAGCTCTTTTGCATTACCCAAGAGCATTTGATCAAGAGCTAGAATTTTAGCTAAGAGAAAGAAACCCCTCAACATTGGAACAGATGCAGAACATGGCAGTAGATGTAGAAGTTAATATGCAAATTAGAAGAGAAAAGTTGGAAGCAAAAGCAAATGTTAAACTAGACATTTTGTTAAAAACAATAGAGGAGAGGATATAGAAGATCACCATGAAATATGAAATTTTTGTTCAAAATCACCATGACACATTTGTTTCACAAAAATAAGAGGTTGACAACCATGAACAAATTCCTGTTAATTCTAACTACCATAAATTTGAAGATAGAGATATAGAACCATATATGGGGAGGCAATCTACTGATCTAATATGTACATTCAGTGACATTACTTCTTATGATGATGTGCCTAAGCTTGATCACTATAATAACAATTATGTTCCTCAAATCCAAATTAACCTTGCAGAAGAATCATAAGCTAATTTGAGGAATAAGGAAGTTCAAGTTCATCAACTTGAAAATAGTGACTAGCTTGTTCATTTCAGCTATGAGAATGAGGAGGAAAGTGCAGAAAATTTTAAAATCAGTGAAGGAACTTTACCATTGTGTTTTTCTTCATTTCAGTTTATCAGAGATAAATTTCATGCAATTAGAAATCAAATGTCAACAAGTGTTTATATTAACCATCTAGAAGGTAATAAAATCCTTGTTCAAGACTTCTCATATCTAGATTTGCAGCTCCAAACTGCCATTGAATGTCAGGTTGCAGAAGAAGACTTGGAAGCTGGAACATATGGTAAATGATCAAAGATGATTCCCTGCCATTTTATTCTGAGTCAGTTCAGATTTTGAAAGGAAATTTGCATAATCTATATGTAAAAAAGGATGGGCAATTTTTAGAAAACATGCAGTTTCATTGGAACCAATAGAAAATAGACAGCAACAATCTCTTTAAGTATTTCATGATCCAATAGTTGACGTGTTGGATGGCATTTGTAGTCAAAGTCCTTCTCCATTAGCTAACTATGACTTTGAAAAAGGTATTGATACAGACTTGGCTAGGCAACTAGTTTTCTTGCCATTTTCAGAAGAAACATCATCACAAAGCTCATTTGAAAACATGCAGGGTGATAAAGATGAAGATATTATTTCAGTTTCATGGCATGCATGCCATAAAAAATAGATGTACAATTGTTTGAATTAGTTCAAGAATAGTGTATATATTTTACAAGATCCTTTTGTACAGTTTCTAGAGTCAAAAAAGGAAATTAGGAATTTCCTTATCTTCTCAAAGGTTAACAAAGTTATATTTGATTTCAGGATCTCAATTTTAACCACCAATAAGCACAAGAAAAAAAAGTCACCCATCTATATGATGCTTGAGTGGTTGCATTGGTTGTTTCATTTTACCTAACCAACAGTCAGAAATCTAATTAGAGTAAGTAGGTAGGATTTCAGTTTGAATAAATTCAGTTTTCAACAGCAAGTTTATGTTAGATCAGATTTCAGTTTGCAGAAAAGGGTGTAGTTTCAGTTCAAAAGTTTTAGTCACAAAGATTATACAACAGGGTATATACATGTGTGGGATTGGCCCAATGGATCAGGGTACTAGTCGACGATGTTCTTGACATTTCACAAGGAAATGCCATCCCCAAGTGGAGTCACTGTTAGGTTACTATACAAATAGGAGTCATAATTTTTGAATGGCTAAGGTAAAATTTGTAATATGTACATACCTTTGATTTCTGTAAATCTTTTCCATATTCTCAAAAAAAATTAAAAATTGTAAAGAGGGTATGCCCTGAAAAATCAAAGGGCAAAAAGAATAAAAAAAGGTTAGAAAAAAATGAAAAAATGAACCCCAAGAAAAAGACCATGAAAGTGAGCAAGTCCAAATGCCACTCCCAGTTACCTTGGATGTAAAATAAAAGATTGTGTGTAGCTTGTACTTTCTGCCACAATCCATGATAGTTAAAGTGTTTAAACTTGGCTAGTTCATGTTTTAAATTTCATGTTGATAGATAGAGAATAAATATCTGACCAAACAGTGTAATCTTGGCAGATAAATAGATAGGTAGAGTGAATAGAAGGAGCTCAACTGTTTAATATGAGCCCTTGGATGTAATAAGGATAGACTTAGATAGATTTCTATTGTAAAATAATAGACAAAGTTTCGATAAAGGTTTGCTAGCTTAAGTGCACCCTAATAAAGAGTAGAAAAAATGGTAGGATGAATAGATGGGTAAGTAGTTGAATGGTTACAGAATTATGATGAATGGTTAGTTAAAGGTCATATCATATGTTGCATCATCAAGTTACTAAATCATGGATGAAAATTTATTGGTTACAAAAAGTCAAATGGTTAATTTCCCCATTCATTTCACCCTTAAGTTACTAATTTCCCACAAATAAAAGCAAAAGTACCTAAAACCTTAAGTTATGTTGGGTTGTGTTATATTCTTTCCACGACTAACCTACAGAGCTCCCCCTTTGGCATGTCGATTACGCAGCGGGGGGGCGGCAGCCCCCCTTGTCTGGGGGATTTCAGGGGGGTGGGTAGCCCCCCTCTACGGGGTTCGAGGCAGCGCCCCGAGAAAATTTTTTTTGGACCCTATATTAGGTTGGGCAAACCTACCTATGGTTTTCGGTCCATGGTTT